>ML801413.1:359658-379280 GCA_009831015.1 Picea engelmannii | reverse complement strand
AAGTCAGCGTTGGGAGGAGGTTTCCATGGATTTCATCACAGGGTTACTGAAGTCTGAAGGAAAGAGTGTCATCATGGTGATTGTTGATAGACTGACCAAGTACGCACACTTTTGTGCACTCTCTCATCCCTTCAAAGCTAGTACAGTTTCCATTGCATTCATGGAGATAGATCAAAAACTACATGGCAGCCCAAAGATTATTGTAAGTGACAAAGATCCCATCTTCACTTGACATTTTTGGACAGAATTATTTTCTTGTTTGGGTACTCAATTGGCTCATAGCTCATCCTATCATCCTCAATTTGATGGACAAACCAAGATAGTGAACAAATGTCTAGAAGGCTACCTTCATCGCTTTGTCTCTGATAAACAAACACAATGGTTGAAATGGTTACCCTTGGCAGAATGGTGGTATAACACTTCCTTTCATACTACAACAAAAATGACACCATTTATGACACTCTATGGATACCGCCCTCCATCCATCGCTTCTTCTCTAAAAGAAAAATCTAAGGTTAAAGCAGTGGAGGATCACATTGAGCATCAACAACAAGTTCTCCAAATCTTAAAGGACAACCTAACCATGGCACAGAATCACATGAAACAACAAGAAGATCAACCTCGTAGTGAAAGAAGTTTTGAAGTAGGGGATTGGGTGTTTTTAAGACTACAACCATACAAACAAATGTCTCTCAAGCAATCCAAAAAGGATAATAAATTATCACCAAAGTACTATGGCCCTTATAAGGCATTGCAAAATATTGGTACTATGGCATACAAATTGGAGTTTCCTGCATCTTCACAAATACACCCAGTTTTCCATATTTCATGCTTAAAGAAGGTTATAGGTGACAAGATCCCAATCCAAACTATATTTCCAGAACTTTATGAGGAAGGAAAAATCATATTGGAGCCTGAAGCCATCACTGACACAAGAGTTCACCAGCTGAGGAATAGATCCATTTCAGAGTATCTCATTAAATGGAGGAAACTACCAACTGAAGATTCCACTTGGGAAGATAAGTATTTTATACATAAGCATCCAGAGTTACTCAAGCATTGCGGACAACACTTGTCTCAAGGGGAGGGGCATGTTAAGCCCTAATATTGGCTCATTACCCTTAATTAGGGAATATTACATTAGTAATGTTATTTTATTTATGTCGGCTTTATTCCATTAGTTGTAATTATACCTCCTAGTCTCCTATATATACCAAGGAGACATTTTCATTTGGAATCATCTTGGAATTGCACATTTATGTGGGCATAATGAGGTTGCCCCCTCGAAGAGGCTTATTATCTGAATTTCTCTCTTTTTCAAGGCGTTGAGTACTTTTTCTGAGGTTTTTCTATGCTATATTGATATTTGGTTCTTAACAGTAACTTTCTCATATGAGTTATGTTTTGTGCCTGAAATAGCTTGTTGGATAGCTCTCTCTGATTTATTTTATTTAGGATGCAAATAAAAAGTGTACATTGGTACACTCTATTCTCATGGGTTTTGATTGCCTAAAACTATTGTTTAGGGTCTTGAAATCTCCCTCAAGTTCATGACCTTCAAAAACAAAAACAAATCATAGAAATTTTATTGTTTTATTGTTATAACAATCTAATCCATCGATCTCAAAATTGGGTGAGATCTCATTCATTGATCTTAGTAAACTATCTAAACTACCTACCCAACCTTTGACCATCGACCCTTTTTCTTTGGTAGTTGATTACAACACATCTTTGAACTGAACGACTTGATCATCGGTCATCAGTCGTCAATGATTTCCATTGGTGGATGAAACACTCTCTCAATTCAGCTAACTCGACCATTGGCCCATCAGTCGTTGGCCATTCCTATTGACTATAAAAAAAACTTCTCAAATTTGACCGACCCAATCATTGACCATTGACCATTCTTGTTGAGCATGGAAACTTCTAATGTGGCATGGCATGTAGACTCTAACATGACACCCTGGATGATGTGGAATGGATGTTGAAGTGGCATGAAACATGGATGCTGAAAATAATTTAGACCATTGATGTGCTCCAACTACCAAAAGACTGAAAATAATTTAGACCATTGATGTGCTTCAACTTCCCAAATGATGAAAACAAATCTCAGCCATTGATTTGATCGACCTTGCAAATGGCCAAAACCTTATGAATTTTTAAATTTATCAAAATGAATCTAGGCCATTGATCATGAGATCAAAAGTGATCATGTTCGTTGATTCATTAAACTCTCCTAGCTTTGTCAGCCTCCATTCAAACACAAAATTCGACCTTTTGGATCGAATCTAACTTTGCAATCAAATTGATTGACACCATTAAATGTCTCAGACATTTCAGAGGAAACTAAATTTGAATTTTCTCATGAATTTGGGGATTGCTCTCTGGTTATAACCATTTTTCCCAAAATTGATCACAGACCCAAGTCTGTAACAACGGATTTGCCCAAATTCACACTAGTTCTTGGCCCATACAAGTCCAATGTTGAACCATAAGCTATGATACAACTTTGTAACGTACCTATCCCCCCACCTGGGTCACATCACTACTATAACGACCCAATTAAAATTTTTGATACCAAATCTAGATGCGAAAATAACACACATCATGACATTCAAACTCATGCAAATTTTTATGCTACTTAAAAACATAATTGCAACTTCTATAACCATGCACAACAACAACTAAACAACATACAACAACATTCAACTACATAAATAGATAATTGAATGCATCATTTTGCTCACAAAAAGTAGCATTTAACCAAGATAACTCAGATTAAATTGTACAACAACTATATCAATATTTACATAAATAAACACAACAAATAATATCACTTAACTTATGAAAGGATGCAACCCACTGCAGAGGACAAACGTTCCTCCCAACCATATATTTTTTTATTCCAGTTCTCAATATCAAGTCACCCTCAAGTTGAGGCTACGAATACATAAGAGACGATGGTCCCTAAGGCTGGCTAATTTCCCCCTCTGAACAGTCTAACTCACAACTAATTCCATTCCACCAACTCCCTCCCCATAAACCTACATAACCCAAGGGATGGAATCCCCCTTCATTGCTCACAGTCCCTTGGGCCTTTCCACTCCCCTCTAGGACTTCCTACATAGGTTGGACAATAAAACTACTTTCTTGGACCTCGAGAATTCTACAGTGGCAACACAAATTCACCCAACAACAAAACATGTTCTTTCCTTGGTGATTTTTGAACAACACGTTACTCCTAGAAACATAACCTTTTCTCCATCAATTTTTATCTCCAAACAACTACCAAAATTTCCCACAACAACTACCTTCAAGCTTCAACACACAAAACTCCTTTGTTGGCCAAAACAATCCATGTAAAAATTGATTTCTATCAAAAAAATGTGAATCTCTAATTCTTGTCTCCTACCTATACAAATTTCCTCTCTTTCTCTTGCTTTCTTGACTTGCACTCTTCCCCAAGTTGATTTTACTCAGCCCCCATTCTTTCAATAAATATGGGATGTGACTTTCACACCACCCTCTTACATGAATTCAATGATTGGGCTCCAGAACACTCAAAAACTAATGGAAGGCTCATGGTGAGGATAATTTAGAAAGAAATAAGAAATGGATTTTGGTTTAATAGACATGGGTAAAATCTCTCCCTTGGAACCCTTCCCTCTCTTATGGAAACTTATCCCCCGAATGTCTATCTATGTCCATCTGCAACTGGTGATACATTTTATTCATTATATTCAATTTACATCATTTAGATATTACATTGATTGGGTATCGACCATATACTACATTTACAATATACATCGCTAGTTTGGGGTTTGAAAATGGGGATGTTACAATTTTTTATTCTCATAATGTATTGATATTATTAGTATTTCTATTGATTTAGATGTAGATCACCAAGTGGTCACCAAGTAGTCATACACTTTGATTGAAGTTAATATGTGTCAAAATCATTTAAATTTACAAATTTTGAAATGAGCATACCATATTGGATTATTAATTTTCAAATAAAGTTGGGAAAATTCACTAAGTTATAAAGGTGCGAGTGTGAAAATTCCACACCTTCACTTCACTTTCATCTCCCTGCATGTTATGTTCCAAAGTATTGTTCTAGATGCATTGGCTGTTAATTATCATTTTAGTTTTTCTGTCAAACTTTTTTTATTCTCATATTGTGTTTGATATTATTAGTATTTCTATTGATTTATATGTAGATCACCAAGTGGTCACCAAGTAGTCATACACTTTGATCGAAGTTGTTATGTGTCAAAATCATTTAAATTTACAAATTTTAAAATGAGCATACCATATTGGATTATTAATTTTCATAGGGAAAATTCACTTAGTTATAAAGGTGTGTGTGTGTGCAAATTTCACACCTTCACCTCACTTTCATCTTCATGAGTGTTATGTTCCAAAGTATCCTTCTTGATGCATTGGATGTTGATTATCATTTTAGTTTTTCCATCAAAAAATTGTATTCTCATAATGTATTGATATTATTAGTATTTCTATTGATTTATATGTAGATTACCAAGTGGTCGCCAAGCAGTCATACACTTTGATTGAAGTTGCTATGTGTCAAAATGGTTTAAATTTACGGATTTTAAAATGATCCTACCATATTGGATTATTAATTTTCATAAGAAAGTTGGGAAAATTCACTAAGTTATAAAGGTGTGCATGTGCAAATTTCACACCTTCACCTCATTTTCATCTTCATGAGTGTTTTGTTCCAAAGTATCCTTTTAGATGCATTAGATGTTGATTACCATTTTAGTTTTTCTATCAACATTTTTTATTCTCATAATGTATTATTATTACTATTTTTATTTATTTATATTTAGATTACCAAGTGGTCACCAAGTAGTCATACACTTTGATTGAAGTTGTTATGTATCAAAATCAGTTAAATTTATAAATTTTAAAATGAGCTTACGATATTGGATTATTACTTTTCAGAAGCAAGTTGGGAAAATTCACTAAGTTATAAAGGGGTGTGTGTGTGTGTGAAAATTTCACACCTTCACCTCAATTTCATATTCTTGAGTGTTATGTTCCAAAGTATCCTTCTCGATGCATTGGATGTTGATTATCATTTTAGTTTTTCTATCAACGTTTTTTATTCTCATAGTGTATTAATATTATTAGTATTTCTATCGATTTATATGTAAATATTTATAGCTCGTTGGGTTAGCTTGAGTGATAAAGTATTATAAACTACAAGCAAAAGGTGATAGTATTAGTATTTCTATTTATTTATATGTATATATTTGTAACTCAGTGGGTTAGCTTGAGAGGTTGACTGCTATAAATTACAAGTATGAGGTCACAAGGTCATGTCCCCAAACTAGCTACCTCTGTGGATATTATGGGCCTCACTCGATGTACCCATCGGGCTAGGTTTCTAAAATTGCAATTGACTAGTTTACCATGGGTACCATTCACAAAATCATTAGAATCAAGGGAAGCACCTGATGGATTTTTGTGGATGTGCATTCCATTGTAAAAAAAAAAGAATTTTAATGTCTTTTATTAAATATTTCATCCACTTAGAACACGGTATGAAATTATTCTACAAAAAAAAATATTGAGGAAGGCAATATTATGTGAACAACATGTATTAAACTATGCACCAATCCCAATGTCATTGTTCAAACATTATGTCCACTTAAACATTGTAATTCTCCTAAAGTAAACAGAGTTGAGGGAGGCAATAATAAGTGGCCACTTTGTATAAACCTAGTCTTAGTATTTGTGAATAAGAAACAATCCCATTGTGTTTGATCAAACAATTCATCATCACTTAAACATGACATGAAACTTGTCTTGAGATAACAACATCTAGAGGGGAAATGTTAAGTGGGAAACCCATATAACACATGCATGGAATTCATGGATAGGTATCATTCCCAATGTATTTGATCAAACATTTTATCCACTTAAACATGATAGAAAAGTATTCCAAAGATACAAATTCGAGGGAGGCAACATCATTGTCAAGGTATTTTTTAGGGACAAAATTTCATCAATTGGATTTTTTTGGCCATTTTCTATTTTTGTTTTCCAATTGGTTAAAAATTCACCTATTTTTTACATAAATATAGTTAAATTGATAATATTCGACAAAATTTACAAGTTTTAGTAGTAAATTATATGTTTTATATTGAATATTCACCTACATATCTATATGTATGGATTTTCAAACTAAAATAATAACCTAGCATAGTATACATAGGTATAATATTTGAATCCTTAAAAAATACCCTGATTATTGTGGACAACCCATATAAGATCCATACTAGAATTCAAAAATAAGAATCAATCCCAATGCCTTTGATCAAACATAGCATCCACTTAAACATAATGTGGGACTCTTATGGTATGCATTACCTTGCATTGTGAGTAGGTCTATTTGGATTGCAAGAAATGATATGATATTCCAGGAAAGAAAATACTAACACATCAAGTGAGATATGATTATGAGGAATCTGGAAACCTATAAAACTAAAAAAACCAAGATCTTTGATAAGTCTAGAAATTAACAATTTAGTGACTTGGGGGTTCTTTGATGGTGATTTCCAAGGAATTCCAAGTGCATGTGCAGTAGGTGGTATCCTTTACTTGAAGGAAAATTACTTTGTTAGTTTCAAATATGCAATAGAGTTGGGGGGAATAACAAGACATAATTTTATGCACTATGGATACTCCTAAAAATTTCTTTAGAAATAGGTAGTTCTAATATGTAGGGTTTGGGTGATTCAAAACTCGTGATTGAATTGATAAAAAGAAGAAATAAGATAGAAAATATGGCGTTAAACCACTTCATGGAAATAGTCTTTAAGGTAAGATCTAGTTTACAAAGAAATGATCAAAGGGTGCTATAGACTCGTGTTTATGTTGGCCCGTGGGCTTGGCCTTTTGGTTGGGAGATCAATTCAAGCATTGGAGCCACATGGCAGTTAGGTTTGGCGATAGGGAGGGATACCCAACATTGACATAGGAAAATATCATACATAATTTTTGTGGGATAATATCCATAAGTCACTTGCTTCTCATAGAATTTTAGTTTCCAGACTCCACTCTCATATGTGCATTCCTTCTAGTTCTTATATTCTATTCTATTTTTTCTCAAGTAAAATTTCCACATGAAAATTTTCATCCCAAGTAGTCATACACCTGGAGTTTGATTGAGGTTTCCACTTGTAAAAATCATATAAATTTAGAAATTTTAAAATGAGTGTACCATATTGGATATTTAAGTTTTGGAAGCAAGTTGGAAAAAATTATAGGTTAAAAGGGTCTAGATGTGAAAATGGCACACCTTCACCCCACTTTTACCTTGATGAGAAGAGAGTCCCTACGAGCATTAAGGCTCATTCCTTTCTCTTTGTGTGCTCCTCTAAGGCATCTGTCCATGACATTTTTATTTTGATTATTTCCCTTAGGAGTACATATATCAATTTAGTTTTTCCATCAACACTTTCTTTTCCAATTATTATATTTTAGATCTTATTTCTATCTTTTTATATAGGAGTGGCCCTTTATTCTCCCACATTGTATTAATACTATTCACAGTCCCATTGACATATTTGTGGTCATTTGTATGACATTGATAAAATTATCTTATTATTTGATATTTATCTAAATTATCCATGGATCCCAATTTATTTGATTAAATATTTCATCCGCTTACACATGATATAGAACTATTCCAAAAATAACAATGTTGATGGAGGCAATGTTATGTTAGCAACATGTATAAACCTAGGGCTAGTATTTGTGGCTAGGCATCAATCCCAATGTATTTGATCAAAAGTTACATCCAGTTAAATATGATATGTGTAGTTCTTACAAAGATTACAAAGTTGAGGGAGGTAATAGTATGCAGACACTTGTATAAACCCAAGCTTAGTACTCATGGATAAGCATCAATCCCATTGTTTTTGACCAAGCAATTCATCTATTGAAACATGATATGAAACTCTTCTTGAGATAACAATGTTGAGGAGGACAATGTTAAGTGGGGAACCCATATAACCCATGCATAGTATATGTGGAAAGATAATCACGTGGCATGTTATGAGTCACACAAATTGAAAGAACATGAGAAAACCTATGCTACTCATGATTTGGAACTTGTTGCAATAGTGCATGCTATGAAAATGTGGGGGAACTATTTAATGGGAAAAATATTTGAGATTAGAACTAATCATAATGGCTTGAAGTATTTATATGAGCATACACATTTAAATTCCGAACAAGCTATATTGCTATAATTTTAGTGTGAGTTTGATTTTGAAATCAAGCATATAAAAGGGAAAATGAATGTAATGCATGCGGAAACTATTAGCATTTTTCAATCAAATTTGAAGAAGAGAGTTATTGATTCTGTTGTTGAAGATGAATATTATATCCAACTGAAATATAGATTGCGACAAGAGAAAATGAAAATTAGAGATGCAGACTATTAGATGGATGATTATGGGCTACTTATTCATAAAAATAGAAGGTATATTCTCAATTTTTCATATTTGAGAAGAATCGTCATGGATGAAATGCATAAAATGCCATATTTTGGACATCCGGCCTACCAAAAAATTATTGCTACAACAATAAATTAATAGTTTTGACTTAGGACGAAGAAGGATGTTGTCAACTACATTTATAGATGTATGAAATGTTAGCAAGTTAAAGTTGAACATCAACTTCCATTAGGTTTATTGCAACCTTTTCCAATTCCATAATGGAAATGGGAGGTAGTAACTTTGTATTTTATTGTTGGGCTACCAACTACATCAAGGAAACATTATTCTATCATGGTTGTAGTGGATAAGTTTTGTAAATAAATGTTCTTTATTCATGTTAAGCCCACTCATAATACTGGTGACATTGTAAAATTATTTATGAGGGAAATATTTAGATTACATGGGTTACCTAAAGAAGTTGTATCTAAAGAGGATACCAAGTTTACATCTAACTTTTGGAAGAGTCTTTTTTAATACTTGGGCACCCAACTAAATTTGAGTATTTCTTACCATCCATAGAAAAATGGATAGACTAAAGGATAAATCAAGTGATTAAGGACATGCTTTGCATGTATGTGATGTACAAATCCTTCAAGCGAGAGGATTATCTACACCTAACATAATTTGAATCTAAAAATGGACATTAAGCATCATGGAAAATGATTCCATTTGAAACCTTATATGGAATAATATGCAAGACACCAATGAGATAGGATAATACAAAATATATAATTGTGATTGGGCCAAAGGTTCTTAAAAAAATGGAGTAGGAAATTTCTATAATTAGGTAGAATTTAAAGGAAACCCAAATTCTAATAAAAGTAGATTGCATAGAGAATGTGTAAACACCCAACCTCCTAACCCTCACTAGGTTGGTGGGGTGTACAAATTTTAGCTTTTATTTTCTCTAAAACACCTTTCTCAACTACACCTCCACCTCCAAATCCAAGATCGTAACCCAATTATTCTCATCGAGATCTTTCCAATGACTGCAATTATGCTCAAATATGAGCTCGGGATTGAAATTTATGGCCTTCTAAATTTGTTAGGCCCTTTCATGCCAATTCCACCTGACACCCACATGACATCCACGTGGGTCCATGTTACCTCTAATATCTGACATGGTATACCTATTGAGTGTTGATGTGTTAGGAAACGTGGTCCCAACGTGGCAAGTCCAACCCAACTATAACGCAATTGGTAGAACCTCCTCATGGGACTTTGCATAACCAAAAATATGGTAACCGATCTTGCCAAGAAATTTAATTCCAAAAGTTTCTAGATGTATGATGGTTCGGGTATCTAAGACCCTCTCTATAATGGAACCAATCTCAACCAATAAATGAGGTTATATGCCTCCTGAGCTTACCACAAAACCTTGAAATGGGGTCGTGACCCAACTGGAAAATAAGATTTAAGGGATCCCAAAAGCCTTTCTCCTCAAACGTCTAATCTAGTGGTCCCGCTAGCAAAAAATACATGTAGATATGGCATGGCATGATATATCACAACTTGACCAGACACCAATATGATGTGGCACGACATGTGGTGGTTGACCTAGCATAGTTTCATGGATATGATGACGTGGCCTCACATGTGGTATGTCGTGGCTTGCCACCTGGAATGATAGGTACATTGACATGACATTGCCCCATGGAAGTTGACGTCATGATATTATTCATACCCATTGTGGAAACTTGTGTTGGAATCATGATCCAACCGGGGTCTGGGGAACAAGGATTTCCAAGAGGCCTTCACTGTATTCCTTCTATGGTCTGGTTAACTTAGACTTTACCCACCTCTACTTCTTACCCTTTGATAAAAATTGGATGGTCACAATTGATTCTACCCTCCAACCCAACGACTAGGGCTACCCTTTCTCATCACAACATTACCGAGGTCCTTTCAACCCACTCCAATTAGTATTTTTAAACAAGGCCAAATAACTATAAGGTTCAACCTTTTGTTTATCTAATTATCCAGTGATCTAATTAAATTCATGATCGCACATGAGTTATAAATATCCTGATGTTTGAATAAGATTTTTTGTGAAATATTTGGTACTCATAGCGTACCATGGGGAAAAACCTCATGTTGGAACCCTGCCCCCTGACATCTAGGATTTTTAAACAAGGAAAAATAACTATAAGGTTCGGGCTTTTGTTTATTTGATTATCCAGTGATCCAATTAACTTCATGATCGCACATGAGTTCTAAATATCCTGACGTTTGGATGAGAGTTTTTGTGAAAGATTTGGTACTCAGAGTGTAGCCTTGTGGCAACATGAGATAAGGGGATGTGATTCAATCAATCTTAGTCCCGCTTAGTTATACAAGTTGAGAATGAAACCTATAAATTACATGGGGTCTATAATATAATTACAAGAGATAAAAACCCGAGCCTACTGGTCATTTCAAAAACACAGAGCATAGAACCCTTCTTCCCATTCCAAAATTTAGAGGGGTAAAAATAGAAAGTGAAAACCATGCATACATAGAATACCATCTAGTTATTTATTTCACTTATCTCATATTTACTTATAAATCATATAATTCCATACAAGTTACAAGCAATACACATAAATTTGCAAGCACAGTAAAACACAAGAGAGACTTATCTGTTTTCAAAGTAAAGGTTGCCTAAAGCAACTGATTGAGGTTGTATGCCTTTCCACCCAACCATAGGCTCTATTGTACTTGAAATTTCTATAATATTCCACCCTTTTTCTAGTCCATGATACAACTAGGGAAGCTCAAATCTCTCTCTCATGAGGATTTAGCAAGATGAAGACTACTCTCCTTCACTGTAAGTCACAAAACATATACTCCCCTATAACCCACCTAGCCTATGGCCTCCACAAATATATTAAGTGTATTTATAACTGGTTTCAAGTGCACAAGGAGCCCCTTCACGTTCCACGCGTTCCTTCAACACCCCCCCTTCTCAGTGCCACTTCCTTGCTAGCATACATCACATTCACAACCTTCTTGCTCAAGTCGAGTTCTTGGGTTTCTCTTTGTTTGAATTATAATCAAAGCTTCCAAAACTCAGATATTTTTCTCTCCCCTATTTCCTTTCTCTCTTTTCATTCTCTCTTCTCTTCCTCACCCAAACCAAGATTGACTTATGTAACATGCACCGTGTGTTTTTCTGTTCTCTTCCTTCAAAGCTTCTTGATTGTCCCCTTGCTTCTTTTAGAGGCGCTCATGGGTCAAATCCCTAAATGAGGTGGGTACTCTACTGTACCTAAGGTTGATAGTGTTCAACTATCCTATCCATCCTCCATACTTCCATCAAGGTGGGTAGTTGGTTTCTCAACTACCATGCCTCTCTACATTAATTTGTTTTTGGAAAAAGTTGATAAGGAGGAAACAAATCAGAAAAATATGTTTTTGGCAAGTAAGGAAATTCCCCAAACCCCTCACCATCTTTCCTCTTGTGATATCATGGCCGGTACTTCAAGGCTTCATCCTTCAAGTCAACTTGTTGGAAAATTTTCATTATTAAACAATAAGCATTACATTTACAATGTTCACATGCCTTGACACAGAAATATTATCTCCATATTGAGATTGAACCATAGAAAAACATAATTAATCACAAATTAATGAGAGGATTAAAAATGGGGTGTTATATTCCCCTCCCCATTAATAGGAACATTGTCCTCGGTGTTCTTTTGCACCTTATTAATCCTTTCCATGTCTTCATCCTTCAAGTGCTTCAATACACATCCTTTCTTTATAGTTCGGTTCATCTTCATACTTTGGTATTTCAATAATATGCTTACAACAATTTTCAAACAACATGCATTATTATTCCAATTCAATGCATAAGATTCAATTTCTATTCATAATTTAGGTCAAATCACACTTTTTATTACACTACTTATCTGTGCATTCATGGATATGCATCCATATGGTTGTCACATTAGAGTTTAGTGCAGTGTTTCCATGACATACTCATTGTGCTCATGATCCCAACTATCATGTTATTACATTCAAGTCTCCTCTTCCTTGTAGCCACTCACCTTCCAGGCTCAGGCATCCCCTTCTTTGTTGCACAATCCTTCAGGATATCCATCTTTCCTGCCAACAATTCATTGCATAGGAAGATTATAGAGACAGTCTTATAGCTGAGGCATCCCTCTATCTTGCTCTAACACAACACAACAATATATCATGTGATCATGTCTTGTCACAAGGTTCTCCTGTCAAAAAAGTGGCCTCTTTCCATGTTTTCCAACTCAACATCCACCATTTGTCCCTTTAGGATAGATCTACCATCTCACATGTATCACATGCATACAATGTTTGTAATATACCAGATATAAAAAGTATGCATAACATAAATAAAATGCTAATAATGGTAGAATAACAACAATATAACCAGAACATTCACCACAATAACACTGAAATGATATAAGAATAACAACAGAAATAGCACTTTGAATATGAAATCAATGTTCACGGGACTCTTTGAGGGGGAAACCTCCATTTGAGCAGAGCTCTATTACAATAATATCCAAGCTAGGGTTCTCATACCCTCGACTCTTATTTATACTAAAAAGAAGCATCTAGAGGAAGATCCTTCTAGAAGGGGAAGCTTCTATTAGGTCTTCTTACATCCACCTTATTCTATTTATTGAAAGGCCTTATTAATATTGATCTTTATTACATCTGAATATATTGTTCTACCTATGTGCGGGTTAGGACCCTAACATGTCCACCCCCTTAAAAATAGTCTTGTCCTCAAGGCTTGAGATGAGGAAATTGTTGTAGAATGGTAGCTGGTTCCCAAGTGGAATCTACTAGAGTTGTATCTTTCCACTGTGTTGGGCCCCAACAACTCCCCCTAATTTTTTACAAAATTTAAAGGGCCCCCATTAGAATCTTGATAATTATAATGAGCTACAGAATCAACATTTTCAAATAGTTCCATACCTTGGCTTTCTTTGAGACAAACTTAAGAAATTCACTATAGTTTGAGACATTCATTACAAGAGTATATGTCAAGATTTAGAAACGAGCATAGAAATCTCAATTTAAACAAAAACGTTAATTTTTATCAACTGTTTACTTTCGTTTAAATTATGATTATGTGTCATTTCTTTTGCTCATTAGCATGTTTGACTATTTTGAATACTGGGTTCAATACTTCATCAAATAATATCTTGGTTGTTCTCATTTTCATGAAATCATTTGGTGATATTAATTAATTAATTTGTTTTTTCATTTTGCATCTCATTTCAAAATAATAATAATAAAATTATTATCTATCATTTGTTTGATTTTGTAAAAAACCAAAATTAATATTTTTCTCTTCTCCATTAACTTGAAGCTTGTAGAATTTTAAGATCATATTTGAAAGAAAATTATAAAAAATGTTTGTTTATACGTTATAGTTAGTTTAAATTCATTTTTTATTTTTTTATATTTTGTTTTGTTCACAATTTTTAGGTTATTAATTTAGGTTTCTTTTTGTTTCACAGGTTTCTATTATCAAATATTTGATACGGATCTGATCATGGATTGATTTTATTATCCAAATACGTTCAAGATGATTTATCCAAAAATAATTTTGGATTGCTACAAATAATTTTATGAGCAACAACAGATAAAATTTGGAAAGGCGTCAAGATCAGACAGACGATATTGCAAAACTGATTGTAGCCAAACCATGAGGAATTTGAAGAAACAGTTGAAAACCCAGAACCAAAATGGACCCATTTACCTTCCGCATAGAGATTTTTCCAAAACAATGCACGATTTGAGAGATATTGATGTCTTTGTATGAGACAAATTTCAGGTGGCAAAAATTAATAGTGATGCCCAGACTGTTCATTCATTGTATAAATATATGAGAAAGTTTAGAGCCAGGGAGATCCAAGAATTGGAGAGGAGGATTTTTATCCTTTCTCTTTTGTATATTATATCTTTTTTAAACTTTTTATTTCTTTTCAAATGGAGTAATGGATGGCTGGAATCTTTGGAAGAATGGACGAGTATTTTCAAAGAAGAATATGGAATTCCAAGTTGCTTAATGGCTTTTGTCCTGTGAGTAAAATGATTTTATTTTCATTATAATATCTTCATATTCTTTGAATAATTGATTATGCATTGATTTAAATAGCTTTAGTCTTTTTTTATCAATACATGGTTAATAACTATCATTTATGTATTAATTTTTCCAATCTTTAAAGTCTATTATCCAAACAAATTCTTCCAGGACTATAGAATGGACAAGTGATTCCAAAAACTTAATAGAACGACATATATGATTTTTGGCTTTAGCATTTTGTTTATAATGTTGTTATTTATGTTTTTTTAATCATGTTACATGTGCAGGTCTGATATCTTTAGATTAAATGATCTGTGATGTGTAAGAGGTTTATATTATAAATACCATCTATCATTTGCTTCAATCAAAATATAAATACTATGATTATATCTTCGATTTAAATAATGGGATTTATCTTTGAGTTTTAAATTGAATGATAAAATGAATAGATTGCTTCTAGATTTATCTTGTTGTAATCATGTATAATTATGAGATCACAGGTTTATGTTTTTTTTTTTCCTTTTCTGTCATTAAAACCTAAGCTGCCAATACATGTTCTGAATTTATTTAGAACAATCATAAAGTTCATTGCAAATTTCTCTCTTGGACATGGCAATTGGATGTTCACCAGTCATGCAGATGCTTGGATACACCTCACTAATTCATTGACAGGATAGCTTCTTTGTATTTTTCTGTCATTTACATATCATTGAAACTAGAATGTATGGTTCAGCTTTGACTATCCACATGTTCATGTGTCATTAACATTTTTTGCAAGATTCTTTAAATTTATAAAAGAAAAACAATAAATATTTCTATGTGCTTTCTTTATCTGCTTCCTAGAAGCAATCATTTTTCACATTGATTTTCGTAAGTTTCGATTAAAACTTACAGCTTGTAAATCATGTAAATAAATGAGACTTGTATATCTTCTTCTTAAATACAACTACTACAGTTACATTATAACATATGTACATATATATATATAGTGTTTAGTAATTAGTTAGTTATTTCATCTCTTTTATTTATTTTATTTGTTTCTTCTAGGACTTTTAGATTGGCCAACAGAGCCATTAAACCCGTCAGAACGAGTTATACAAAATGGCTTGGGTTATTTAGACAACCCCGGACCAGATTCTCTCTTCCAATTGACGAACGGTCATTTTCGTCCATCAACAAATGGCGCTAGAAGGAGGGCAAAGGTAAATTTAATGATTAAAGGTTTTACCCCTCAGCCTGTCATAATTCCATATTTATAAACTTTTCTTCTATGTCATCTTGAAATGGCACTAGAAGGAGGGCCAGACTGACAAGCTGGCCTTATAGGAGTCTTTTTTGGAATTTAATTAATTTCCCATGGCTCCCCAAATCACTGTGTTGGAACATGTTTTCCACTTCTCATCACCTGATATTCCCAACAACACAGTCTCTCTCTTGTCCAAACTCACCTTTGATGGTGGGGGGAATGTATCTACAAAAGACCATATTAACAAGTTTTGGTGTAAATGCATCAAGCATGATATTTCTGATTTAAAGGTTTTGTGCAGATTGTTTTCTTTTACTTTCAGGGGTCGAATTAAACATTGGTTTGAGTCCAGCATATCACATTTTTTATTGGTTTCAGTTTGTAGATCAATTTTTAGATGCTTTTGAAATCTATGATTACAATCAATTATGTGAAGAATTTCAGACTTTGCTTATCAGTGATGATTCATATTCAAAAGGATTTTTGACAAGAATCCATCATGTTCTTTGTAAATTTAATCTTGATGACATGTCATTTGTATTAAATATCCTCTATGATGCTTGCATCCAGTCATATTCAATCGCAAATGATGAAGCAGTTACAAATACTATCACTCAATTGCAAGAAGAATTGTGTTCATGGGATGAGAGGGATCCATCCGAAAATGTTGAAAATGCAAGGGAGGTAGAATCTATTGAAAATGTTCTTACTGACAATCAAATTGGTTTTTCCTCTAAATCATTGTATTTTTAGTCCTCGACCATCATGGAAGAAGATTCGATGTTGGGTCAAGGTGAATGTCCTCATTCTCCTAACTCTTGCTCTAATCAGTATTTAAATTCGGTTATTGAAGAATACTTAGGTGATGAAAATGATCTTAAGCATTCTAACATTCCAATCAAATTGATTAGAGATGTAGATCTTCAATTGGAAGAAGAAACCTTAAACCCTCATCTACAAATCCTACCTTATCAACATGAAAGATCAGATGTTTTCCATGAAAGTTTTGAATTATCTATTGTACATGAGGCAAATTTAGATGATCATATTATGTTGAAGAATTTATCACCAAAACAGAGTGAAAGTTTTAAGGAAAATGAAGAGGAATGTCTTGAAAATACCATTGTTAAATATCATAGCTCAAGATATTATTTTCATGTGCTCATTTTTTATTCCTTTTACTCTTTATATCTCGATATCTTCTTAGATTTTGGTGGACTTGATACTTTACCCACAGTATCTTACTCTTTGCCATCACAATCAAATCTTTTCGATGTGACAAAATTTGGTGAAACTAATTCCAAACATAACACTTATGAAGTTGGATTTGATGCTCTTTCAATTTCATCACTCACATGGAAAAACAACATGTTGCAAGATGATTTTACATGATTTATTGTTGAAAAATACAATGCACTCATCCTTATGGAGATTGAATATTCTACATTGCATATTCGTTCTTTGATTAGTTCGATTTTTAATGTTTATGCTTCACATTTTGAAATGATCAATATCATAAAAGGAAGCATTCAAACCAATAATCTAACTGATGTCATGAATCCTCTTATGATGTGTTCCCCATTGATATATCCATTTCATCAAATTCATAGTTTGCATCCTAATTTTTATGACATAATCTTAGATTGGCTTGAAGATTCATATATGAAAAATCTTCATAATAAAGATAAAGTTGTGCTTGCTTTGTTTTTACCTAAATATCTAGGAAGTAAGCATAACATGATTCTCTTAGATCCTTCATGTGAAGAAATTGATGAACACTTGGAGAATTGTCAGGAGGATGGGGCATTTCGACCTTGGTTGATGGTTATGTCAGGTCCCTATAATAATGACAAGTTTTCCAAACTTACTTACACTCTTCCATGCCTTATGACCCATATCACGACAAGATTGCAGAATGGTTGGAGGATTCGTACATCAAGAAGTTTCAAAAGAATGGTAAGGTCGTGCTTATTTTGTTTTTAAATGAATATATAGGAGGTAAGCATAACATATTTCTTTTTCATCTACAAATACTGCATTCTTTTATTCTGATTTTCAATTTTCTATGCCATGAAGGATTGAAGATGCTCTTGTGGCTACACTGGAAAAACGATTTTACTTAGCGTTTTGATCTATTTAATACTTTAGAGTAGGTTTAAGAGTAGGTTTCCTTTAGTTTTATTTATCAATATTTCTTTGTGTAATAATGCAATTATGAACACAAGTGGGTACACCAAGAGAACCATAATATGAATGTTGTCAGGGAAGTCCACTTTAAATCTTTTTCTCTCTGCTTTTCATTGAATAGTTCTTTTCGAAAACGTAGTATCATCATGAAAAATTTAAATGGAAAGTAAAGAGATAAGTAAATTTGAACTATCAATTCAACCCTGACCCAAGGTACTACGAGTAGGACTGCACTCATCTTAATAAGGATTTTTCTATTTTATTTTAGTCTCTTTTATTTTGAATAATAATGCTTGGTCAAAGTAGCATCTCATGCATCACTATATTAAGAAAATAACTTGCTCACACATGATATGTTATACGATTTAGTTCTTCCTTTATTTTACAGTGAGATGATAGTGGATCCAAAATCTCAAGTTTATCTTTGGCCAAAATTGTTTCTTGAAAAGTTTTCTTTTGATGATTTGATTTTGTGAACTTCTGATTTTGAATCCCATTAATAAAATTTGATTTGGTTTGTTGTGTGTTTTTTGTTTTCTTTGATTGCTTTGAATGAGTTTCCTTCTTATCTGTCTTTTTGAATCAATATGTTTATGATCAAAGATCTATTGTCGAAGGAAGCATTTATTTTAAGACTTGTGTTTTTAAAGCAAATTGAAATAAGTTCAAAGAGGTCCTGATATTAATATATAGCTCAGACAATTGATTTTTAAGTCAATTGTCACTTTCATTTTGTCCTCAAATTTTCTTTGTCAGAGTATTACGCCAGAGATATGGTTTAAATCTTTGAGAATTACGATGATCTTTAAACTTTTTACGCCGTCCATATTATTAAGGAATCACTTTTAAGTGCTTCCCCATTCTCTAGATGATTTCTTAAATGAAATCTAAAATCTCTAAACCATGATAAAACTTCCAGTTTTGAATGCAGATAAATAACATGATCAACTATTCACCTGTATTGCAATTAACCTCCAGTATCACCCCACTCTCTTTGTCATCAAGAAATCTATAATTGTATTACTATTTAAAAGTTGCATAAGAGGGTTGAAAGAACTTATGGGTGGGAAGTGTGTGTAAACCCGTCGGGGTATTGAATAGGCTCGCTGGCAGCCGATAAATGCACACATGATACCAAGACAACTTCGTCGGGGTACTGAACAGGCCTACTGGCAACGAAGCAATGTTGGGTCGAGAGGTAGCAGGTATATGTTTTTAAATTAACTTTTATGGAAGTATACATCTTGTGGATACAACTATTGGATGGGATTAAAGCATTTGAGTGGGTTAAATGACATCCCTGTCGAGGATATGGATGCCTGCCGGCAGCAGTGGCTCTGTAAATGGTATTGAAGTTCTTTTATAAACATTGTGACTCTTTGATTAAGACATTATTTCAGGTCATAATCCTCTGCAAAGAAAATTCTATTGTCTGGTTATAACATTGAGCTTATCTGTTAAGGTCCTAACCCACACATAGGTAGATTAATGTATTCGGATGTAATAAAGGTCAATATTAATAAGACCTTTCAATAAAATAGAATAAGGCGGATGTAAGAAGACCTAATAGAAGCTTTCGCTTCTAGAAGGATCTTCC
>ML801413.1:324121-347204 GCA_009831015.1 Picea engelmannii | reverse complement strand
GAATGTTGTAGAAAGGAAATGCCCAAATGCTTAACCAGAAAGAAATGTGTATTTACTTGGCAACCCAAACATAGTTGCGCGACAATAGATCTTGTATGTTTTAATTTGTTTATGTTTTTGTCCCCAAGAGTTAGGTATTCAAGGGTTCTACAGACAAGGGTTTGTCCTATGCTATATCTCTCTGATATACGTGTAGGGTCCAACAATAGTACTCAACACAATATTTCAGGGCACTAACTAAGGAGGATAGACCGTACCCTTAGCCGTACTACCCGACTACCCAGGTACTAGAGAGTATCTTCCCGAGTGTTGTTCTCGGTGACACTATAGCAGTCAGGCAGCCGATTGGTTTATCTAAAGAGGGCTTTAGGTAATCTAGGTCGATCCATACACATGTGTTGTCTGATGCACTACCACTCGAAGGGGTACCAACAGGGGTTACAAGGGTGGCCAACAGATGTGCGCTTAAGTACCACTTGTATTTCCTGCGTGTATGAATCCCTCAACTGCGGGTTTATGCGCGTAACGACAGATCTCTGTGCAATAACAAACAGGGGGCACATAGATGGGGACACCTATCACTATCACCTCAATATATATCCCCCTCATTTTAGTGAATGACAAGTACAACACAAGGGAGGATTCTCGAGTGAACCTAGGGGGATTGCAAGGGGATTGCAAGGAGATAGAAGAACACCACTATAGGTCAAGGTAAAGGTGATATTTGAGGCTTAAGGAAAGAATATTTGGAGTTGTGTTGACGGGTGAAATTGACCGCTCATCAACTGGAGGAGTGAATCCGGTCCGGGGTTGTCTAATTAACCCAAACCGTTTGGATTAATTCACTCCGACGGGTTTTGTGGCTCCGTTGGCCGATCTAATTCCTAAAGAAAGAAAAAATAACTAAAGGAAAAACAATAACCTAATAAATAACAAATACTAAAATCTATAAGTACATTTAAATGTATATATGTACAATTTATTTAACTAAAATATGAGCAATAACTTTATATACAATCTGTACAAAACACGAGTTTTAATCTAAACTCGTAAAAATCAAATGTATATTGATTACTTTAGCAATAATAATAAAGAAAGTGAAAATACTATCTAATTTATTTTTTTTGGTTTGTTTTCTTAGATGTATACACTCATGAAATCAAACATTAAATTGCCTAATTGAACAGAAAATAATAGATAGTAGAAAATGTTCTATATGTGGAAAACTTCTATATTCAACAAACTAATGAAATCAAATAACAGGCTAACCTGTTATTGCATCCAATGTCTGTTTGATATTAAATATCCAACCACCTTTATCTGAGAAGTGAACCTGCAACAGATCTTGAGATTGCTCCGAATAAATGTGAAACAATAATGATGGAGATTGAATTATAATAACAGAACATTTAATAGATACAGTTACAGTAATCATATGATTTGAAAATTGCTATGACGAGATAAATCTTCCTGTAAGAACTTGCATGCAGAAATTCAACAGAAATTAGAAATGAATCTACTAGTTTAAATTGGATAGATCATCACTGTGTATATATTGTATCTGAAACATAAGATATGGGCAGTATATAAAATGAATCATGTCAAATGGTAATAAATCACGATGAAGAAATCAATCACCATCTATTATCAAATTAACATACACATAACATGAATCAAAACATCATACAAAAAAGATAAAGCTGTAACGTGCATTTTGTTTAATTCAAGTCTGCGATAAAAATGCCCATACTCTTGCCCCGGGATGAGATGATGCAATTTTTACAAAATGATATGTTTATATAGGTTTCAGGAAACATAATTGTTTCCTGTTGATAAGATCAAATTGGTTTCAAAAAATAAAGGGGGATGCAACCACCCTGATTTCGCTAGATATCAAAAAACTACCAACAGTCTAATTCTGTTTACTCAAAATACAAAATTGATATGGCTAGGAGATCTCAAAAAGTGCCTCATATCATCTTTGAAATCATGGGCTCCTTAATCATCCCGAAAACAAATGAAAATAAGAAGATCTCAGATATGTTTTTTGTCATCAAATCAAACAATTCAAATTTTCTTAACTGGCTACAAAATCTTGCGATTCTGTAGCTAGTTATAATAGGAAATGCAATCTTATTTTATTGAATAAAAAAAACAAACTAATCTTAATAAGAAAAATAGTTTATTCAATCAAATCGAATATCCTAACTTAAGAATGACACAATCACGCTATTAAATAAAAAAAATCATACCTCTGATCATGAAATCAAAATGTATCAAGAAACTTTGGAATTAACGATAGTTGTAGCTGCCTCTACATTTTTGAAAATCACATGACCTGTAGTTTTCAAATGCTTCTCCTTCCCTTGGATGATGGATTCAAGTTTGTTGTTTTCGTTTGTCAACATATAAACTTGGTCTCTTAAATACTTGACTCGTGACTATAGCAGTGGGACATTGGTTTAGTATCTGTCGATCCATGATCGACACACATCACATTGTGACTATAAAGAGTTTGAACTAGAACAAACAACATTACGGGTCAGAGAATCCTCCATGCGAATGGTATATTTATCACAAAGATGGATACCAAGAAACTTTGGGTTGTCCTTTAGACAAGGAGGCAAATTATTAACATAGTTATAGGGTTGGTCAGGGTATAACCCGAATGACATAGGATCTTCTTCAACAAGGAATTTGTCAATTTTTGAGTCTGAGCTTTCACTCACTTCAATCATGTTGATCACGTCTGCACGGGGGTTTGTTTTATTTCAAAGACTTCGAGAAATTAACTGACCAACTCTTTTGTTTTTGAAATTGACATCAACATTGCCTTTTAACTTCTTTCCTGTAGGTTTCTTCATTGTTTTAATACAATCTTTTAGATGTGTAACTGGTCAATTGTCTTGTTGAATGACCTTAGGGTAGCTCGAGGGTTCATTGTTAGGGGAAAAATCACAAGCCTAGAGAGGTGGTGGAGGGGCCGTTGGGTTCACAAGGGTTTCCTCAATGACTGGCTTATCTACTTCTCTCAACTCAGTGTTGCCAAAACCATTTCGTGCAATGAACGAATCCCAACAGTCATTTTGTGACTTTAACTAGTGCATGAGGATGATTTTAATGAGGCCATGGTGAAACAGACTTGAATCTGACCTCTATTTCCTAAATCTTTTCCCCATTTTATACAAACTTCTGAGTAGATAATAAGGCATATTCAATGGAAAACCAATAAAACTCATAAGCATGCGTAAATGATATAGGAAAACAAGTCTGAATTGTCCCTCACATGTAATGAATTGCTTCACTACAATAAGTAAATCATGCCACCTAGGTTTCAAGAATGAAATTGGCATACCTCGATCACAGCTGGTTATTTTTCGTGAGGTAAGCAGTAACGTCCAAGGGACTTCCTCCACTTTCGCATTTTTGAACCATTTCTGACCAACCGCTAGCAATCCTGTGGCTTGACTTAGGAATTCTTCTGTTACTTCCAATTGCACATCACCTATTTTTTCCCTACAGCCATCAAAGGTTAAGGCAAACTCTTGGGCGACCTAAAGATTAAAACCCTAAAAATTTTCGATGAAAATATGCCAACCATTCCTTTCCAAATCTTCCCTAGCATTATCATACAAGAGCAGGGTTTGGATGTTGTTCGATTCGACCCTTACCACTGGAGCCATACTGAATAGACGGGTAATTAACGCACAACACACAGGTAGGGTTTGAAAAAAGGAAACAGAGCCATAGCCCCGAGCCTTATCAATACATGCTGTGATGATTCAAACGATGGGCAAGGTGTTTAATCAAAATGCGTGTGAAGAGTTTTGTGAAACCCGAGACCATACTAAGGAGTAATGGAATCCTGTACATTGTATGCCACCTTGGCATTGGGTACATTCTAGGACCAGATTACTCTGAAAACATAGTGCGCGCATCATAGTTTGATTGCAAAATTAGGTAGGTTTACAAAAATCAAAAGTTTTATGGAAGAAATATGATAAAAACTCAAACCAAAATCCATACAAAAAACATCGAATATCAAATGGTGGGGGTATTTCGTTCATACAACCATAAATATATTAGGCATTCTTAGAATCGAAAGGGTCACAAACAAGGAGAGCAACATGATCATAGCAACAAACCATAATTCTGTAATAAACCATATGCTTTCAATGAAGTTTTAAAACAAAATAGTAATGATAGTTGCGAGTTTTCATGCTTTCAGTCATGAAAACTAAGCATGAATAGATGATAGGTAAAATGTGACGATTTACAACTGTCGTTTAGAGAAACACTCATGAAGAGTAATAAAATTTCATAGACCCTGTGTAGGTAGCTTATAAAAATAATAATTACATAATCGCTGCCAACAAGTTGGTAAATGGTTTCCAAGGTTGTGTACCTGAAAAATAGTGTTAGACAAACCAAAACAAGACAATATATGATGATATAAGCCTAAAACTCAATGAGGAATCAACAAGAAATCTTGATGTCCCAAAATTGAAGTAGTAAACAATGATATATCAAAAATATTAAACTTATAATAGCTACAAATCAGACCATCAAAGTCAACATAAAATATTGGATAACAATTCTTGCAATACGTAGATAATATTCCAATGTCTAAACCAAAAATTTGATGGCAATAAGGGGGTTGTAAGAGAATGTTATCAACACATTTTTAAAGATCTCTATGGATGTAGAAATTTTTTCTACAACAACAGGTTCTAACCACTAAAATCAATAATTAAGCCACCTAAACAATAGCTCTTAAACAATAGATCAATTATGACAACTTACAAGTAAATTTCAGCAGTAGAAAAGTTGGAAAAGAGTAAGAGAGAGTGAGTTTGTTGCATCCCTAATAGATGTAGCTTAATATTTATTACATAAGATCAATCACTTAGCAAATCAAGATGCCCTTAGGGCACCAGATAACTTAAAACATGTAAAATTTAGATCCAACTTTAACAATTCAATATCTCAAAATTCATGTTTACCAATGCAACAATATTCATTCTCCAATGCAAAGATTAGTGCCTTATCTATTGGTTTATGAATTATGTTGCTTGGTCACAACTAATTTAGTCTAGGGTTTATTACTCTTCTAGGTGTGTAAGCCCTTTTAATCCCTAAAGAAAACAAAACTTAGCAAGGTCTTGCTACAAGGGTGTAAGCCTTTTTACTCCTTGAAACAATCCTTAAGCCTATTCAATAACAATAGAAATAAATTCCTTGATGGAGGGTGTATTACCTTATACTCCTCCAAGGGTTTGACAAAATAACCTTGAAATAAAAAAGAACACACAAAATTGCAGAAATTCCTTACCTAATCCAAGATATAGCGTGCAAAACCCTTACTTATGAAAGATATTCCACCAAATTTCCAAGAACAAGCATCTGAGAGAAGTCTCTATCCTTTGTTCCACCAATAGACAAGTAAAGCATACATTTTTCACAAGACACAAGAGGTAGTGAATTGCCCAAGAGGGGCCGAAATTTCAGTCCAAGAGTATGTAATTCTCAAGTGATGAGTTATCAAAATGAAAAAGAGATGGTCTCTATTTATATGAGGCCATCTAAACCAATTTGTCTACATTAAATTGTCAACAACAAATTAAAAGAGGGACAACCCCATTTATTTTCTCTTACAACTTGAAAAAATAAAAATTCCATAAAGTAAAACCCCAACAAGGGTGACGGCATTCCCTAGAAGGGTGACGTAAGGCCTAAAAGTGAGACGTTGAGCCTCAAAATACAAATCGTTGGGCCTCCAAAGGCCATGTGCCAAACTCTCATGTTATATACTGTCATTCCATGCATCTCCTTCAAATCACATCACATCACCTTCAGAATCATCAATCCCACCAAGACCCTAGCCTCCAAATGACATCAAGGGATTAGAAGGTGACATCCTAGGCCTCCAAAGGCCAACTTCCAGGTGTCAAGGGATATGATGTCATCCTAAAATGTTGTCAAAGTGCCTCCAAAAGAAATGTCCTCTATCCTTTGCACACAAAGGATTCAGGTTACTCTACCCAGCTTGTGGGGTATGGAGTCCATCCTAGGGGATTTCAACTCCCATGAAGGTAAAAAATGGCATAATTCATCCTTGGATAGATTTAACTTGGGAAGGTCCTACAAAGACAAAACATTACACCCTCCAACGGTCCACAAGTCACATGTAGCATTCCAAGTAAGTCACATTTAATAAAATAACCACCCAATAATTTGCATTGAATCCCCCTTTTTCAAAATAAAAAAATGCTCAAGACCTTATACAATTTTCCAAATTTAAGTATGGGAGGGTTGTCATGGTGCCCTATTGGGTAGACCAATCCCCAAGTCAAGGAGTGTTTCCCAAGAAGACCATCTCTAAGTCATGTAGTGAATATGAGGTGGATGGGGGTATTACTTTTGGGCATGGGGTTCTTGACATATCAAGGGATCATATTGTCTCATTTATGGGTGCATTTGTCGAGGGTGTGATGCATCCCTCGTTTGCAATGCTACCTTTTTCCAATCCCTTTTATTTTCCATTAATTTATTATGGTCCAAAACATTGAGTTCTATGTACAATGGAAAGTAAGGAACATTGCAATGACACTTGAATTTAGGAACACATTAAGTTCCGTGTGCAAGGAAAGTAAAAGACACCGCAAATTCATTCCCCCAGCAAGCAGGGAATTTATTAATCATGTGTTTTATTTTTTAAAGTCCCTTGATTTTTTAATGGAGAAGTATTTCATTGCTCTCAGGTCCTTAGGGTGAACATTTAGAGGGATAATTTATGCCTTTTAACTTTTTCCAGCTACAACATCTCTAGGAATTTAGGCCCTTCTTCCCATGAAATGAGGTACAATCCCTTCTTGGGGTCAATAAGCCCCAAAACCAAAAATATGAGGAAACACAAGGGAATAAGTGTGTAAAATGGTAAGTATGTGTGGGAATGGTACAATGACCCTTCAAGGAGACATCCAGTAGCAACCCTTTTCCCGAGGGTGACCCACTTATTAGGAAACCATGTCAACCACCAAGGTGAAATAAGGAAAATGGTATAATTTCAAATAAAACGTTTTCATAGTCAATAAAGGACTCTTTGCATCATGCTCAAATTCTTCAATTATTAAAGTGACACTTACCACAATACTAGACTTGTTACCTCATGAATCAAGACTTGTCATCCTTTCTGGTCCATGCTAGTGTAGTGGACGTTGCTACTCTATTGTCGATGGATGGTGATGTGTTGTTGAGAGGAAGGACTTTTTCTACTCAATGTGGGCTCAATTGGTCATCTAGCTCTTAGCACTCATGCCTTCTACATGTGGGCCTCATGACATCATCTCTTTAGTTACCCCTAGCTTGGGGGGGTAACACCTATCAAAACAATTATAATCAAGATTATATCAGTAGTCATGTCAAATCACAATGCATGTACGATAGAATTTTAAAGTCAACAGACATTATCAAATATTTCCTAAAATATCTATATGCACTCTATCCCATCATCCTCAACGTTTGTTAGTGAAACATAAACGAAAAACATGTCATTTATTCTTCTTTCACACAATAGTTAGCACTCTTTTCCTAGGGTATTTACACATATCATCTTTCTCAGTCAAGCATTATAAACAAACAACAATAGATGAATTATGGCATTTCCTCCGCTAATTCCTTTACACGATTAGGAATTTTCAGCTCAGCTGAATTATTTTCATGACCTTTTTTCCATTGTCATAACACAGAATTACCCAAAGTGTTCATTCGAATATCTTCATTGATTTATTTTTCTTCTACTAGTTGCACTTGTTTCCTTAGAAATATATAACCCTATTAAACAATCATAGTTTTAGAGTGAGAAAAGTGTTATTTTCTTTCCTTCATATATCTTCTTCACTTTGTTCCTTCTTGGACCTTCTTTCTCCATTTCATTGAGTAGTCTTAGTTAATTTCATATTGAACTTTTCTCATTCAAGGAATCCTCCTTCCCTGAATGCAACAACATATTAAAAACATCAAGATTAGATCATAAATTCAATCTTAATGAGACAAATTCTGCCCATTAACCATATAAAATTCAAAAATGATTGACATATCATTTGCACATATTTCACACATGCATTATCTTTTAAAATGTAATCTAGTATTAGTATACATATCTTCTCCTATAGCCCATTGCCTAATTTCTAAAATTCATAATTGTTATGGATTTGTTCTCCTGATAGATTCTTCGCATAGTTCCTCCTTATGGACCTATCTCAGCATGAAACCTTCCTTGTTTCATATCCATCATCACCTGAAATGGACTCAGCCAATGAGTTATTATCAACTATATCATTTCAGTGATTTACCCAATTCTTCTTAAATAATATATGCATTTGTTCTTATTATGCATTCAAACCACACATTCAACATGTGTATCTACTCTATTAGCTTTCATTCATAATGTTCTTTCATGCACTCAACCATAATAGTGTGTGTGTGTGTGTGTGTGTGTGTGTGTGTGACTATCACACTTTCATAATCTACAAATGCACATCTATTTGGAAGCATTTAACTCATGATTGCTCGTAATCATTCTCATGCAATTTCTAAAGGAGTAGTCACAACCAGGTTTCATTCTTTCATGAAATCAGATCATTTTTGCTCATTTCTCTTTCAACATTTCACACTAGATTTGTTTGAGAAAAGGTGTATATGCCCCTCAAGATAGTATTCAATCAAAACAATAATTCCCTTCAAGATAGGTTCAACTATGTATCCATAGCATTACATAAAGCCTGGAAAGTAATAATATTTCCCCATGGTCCTCTCATTCATGCATGCATTCATACCAGGTAACTCTATAATGCATTGAATTTAGGCCTTGAAAACAAACACACACACACACACACACACACACACACACACAAGCTCACTTATTGCACCTTTTTCATGCTATTCATATACATTAGAATTTTAAAATTTAATATTATCCCTTCCTCGTGAAGGCTTACAGTCATTCACATGACTAGTCTCATAGACTTACTCATGAATATGTTGTTCTTTTGAAAAAAACAAACAAGAGACCACTCTTTCCCATTTTCTACAAAAGCATTTCATTTATCAGAAATATTCACTAGGTAGTTACAACATTACCTATGGAATAGAAGATACCAATCCCTATCTCTCTTCATGCCTTAATCATTCTCAATCAACATACCTTTACCAGGGGAATCCTTATATAAAATCCCTTCCATTAATACTTGATCATACCAAACCATACCTATATAGTTATCATCCATCTCTAGATGTTATCTGAACCATTGGTCTTCTGGAGAATGCCCAATCACTCTGTTTACCAGACTTTGGATCAAAACCTTATTGATCATTTGCCTTATATTTATAAGGCTATATGTATTAGCATTATCAACATACTGTTAATTTTTTCCTGTTGTCATTAGATCATCAATAACCAAAATGATCCTTCACAAATATATATTTAATAACCAATAGCATACTATTTTAAGCCATCGTGCAAGTTAGATGTATGCTTAATCACTAGCATATGCATTTGGCAACATATCCATATGCACCTAGAATTTTATCCTTTCTTGTAGTGAATATGCCCTCCAAATATCTATATCTTACATTCACCTACATAAGTATGCATTCAAGTCATTAGATATATACATTCCCCATTGGAACAACAAATTAACTCATTAAAGCTATGAGTTTAGAGAAATTTCTCATATGTTCATGTCACTTGACCTTTGTTCCAATAGATATTGTTAAGTCCCATTAATAATATAATGTATCATCAAATATAGTTAGAAAGGGTAAATATTTCCAATCCTTGAGGTTTTTATCCATATTAGGTTTCCAAAGAGTGCACTTTATTGCTCCCATCAACACCTGAGCAGTCTAATTCCCTTATAAAGACTAGCAATAGTCCAAGGGATTTATTTCATTTCTCTTACAATGCTAAAGGGAATCTTAATGGGCATGCCATTCATCCTTGGAACCTATCAATTCCAAGTAAATACAACATCACTTGATCTTAAGATCCATTTACTTATACTTAGATGGGATAGCCAACACCAAGTTATTTCATTATAGGTCAAATAGACTAACCTTAACAAATTTTTCATCAGTCCTCCAAGAATGAGGAATAATTCATACATGGATTAAAATTTTCTATAAGAAATAATCATATTTTGTAGGGCTTTATCAACCCATAGTTATAGGCAATATTACAACTTATTAAACAACCAGTTCATCCATCCTATGGAGTCATGCATCCCTATAATAGGATTATACTCTTTCTTCTATTCACATTCAGATTTTATCATCAATGCATGTTAGCATATTACTACTCCTATAGGAGTACTTATCTTTCCAACAAGGTGATGGCATAACTCTTTGTCTATTAGCATGCCTTAGCATGATTAAATTTTATGTTGGAGTTATTACGACAAAAGCCATGATTTTATGTTGTAAATAATTTTGGAAACAACATGTAATATACAATCCTTCTTTTAAGAAGTTTGTGAAACTAATACTTAATCATTTAAATGCAGAAAACAATTTTTCCAACAAACCCATCTTGGCTATGACAACCAAACCTTATGGATGTTGTCTAGCCCATGTAGGCCTATATTTTGAATTATTCTTCAATACCACTCTATAACGCACCCAACCTACTAACCCTCATTAGGATGGTGAGGTATACAATTTTTCTCCTTTATTTTCTCTAAACCACCTTTCTTAACCACAACTCCACATCTAGATACGATATCATAACCTAGTTCTTCTCATTTAAATATTTCCAGTGACTATAATTGTGCTCAAATATGAGCTTGAGATCGAAAGTTATGGCCTTCTAAAAATTTTAGGCCCTTTCCCACCAATTCCACCTCGCACCCACGTGGCATCCATGTGGGTACACATCACCTATACTATCCAACGTGGAAAATTTGTTGAGTTTTGATGTGGCATGACACATGGTCATGATGTGGAAAGTCCGATCCAACTATAACACAGTTGGTGAAACCTCCTCATGGGGCCTCACGTAACTGAAAATACAAGAACCGATCTTCCCAAGAACTCGAATTCCAAAAGTTTTCAGATGTCCAATGGTCTAGTGGTATGGGTATATAGGCCCCTCTCTATAATGGAACCAATATCGACCAGAGGATTGGGGTTATATGCCTCCTAATATTACTATGGAACCTTTAAATAGAGTCGTGAACCAATCGAAAACTAGGATCTGAGGGATCCCAAAATACCCTCTTCCTTAAATTCTCGATTTGGTTGTCCTAATAGCACCGAAGACACATAGAAATGACGTGGCATGTCACCTGGCATGACATATCACAACTTGACTAGACACCAGGCTGGCATGGTTTGATACGTGGTGGTTGAGCTACCAGATTTTCATGGATACAATGATGTGGCTTAACAGGTGGTCTATTGTGGCATGCCACCTAGACTAATAGGTACACTGACATGACACTTCCCTATGGAAATAAACGTCATGAAATCATCCAAGCCCATTGAAAAACCCTCCACTGGAACCATGATCTAATCAAGTTATAGGGAACCAGGATTTCCAAGAGGCCTTCACTGTAGTCCTTTGATGGTTCATTAACTGGAACTCTACCCACCTCTGGTTCCTGCCCTTCAATGATGATCATATGATCATGATTGATTCTCTCTCTCTCTCTCTCTCTTTCTCTCTCTCTCTTACAAGTGTAAAAATGGGTGGAACCTTTAGAAAAACAGGATCGCGGAGCAATAAAATAAAGCAAATTTGGAAATAAAACACAGAAGATACACAATACAATAGAGACACAAATATACATGGTTCACCTAGTGTGGGATATGTCCACCAGAGAAATTTCCAGGTCCTTCCTTTATTATTATCCAGCAAATGAAGGGATACAACCTACAACAAACCCATTGTAACTTCCTCTTCTTTCTCTATCAGTATCCTATCTCAAAATACAATATTCACCATAATTCATAGTCGCAATACATTTCCCTCATAACAAAGGGTTTCCTTCTAGGGAAAAAAACCCTAACATAATTTCTACCGGTAGATCTGCAACCTTATAATGAACGGTCCATATTTACAATGAAATTACAATATACATTTACAAGACAATTTTTTCTTCGGGGGATTTACCTCGAACCCCCATCGGGGGACGCTACCCCCAAACCCCCATCGAGGGACACTACCCCCGAACCCTCGTCAGGGGCCCGCTTGTGCCTGGACCCCACAGAGGGGGTAGCCCCCCTCTGCACTCCCCCACGTGGAAGAGTGTACATACTTATGGGGTGTAAATATTCCATGGGGTATAAACATGGCTGAAAACAAAAGACCTCTGAATCAGGAAAATAATCAAGCTCCACAACCAAAAATATCCCACTTGGAGACTGATCTCAACAACTCCACCACTAATGTATATGTTGGACTTTGAACCTTCTTGGACCTGGAAAATTTCTCATCTTCATCTTCATTTTTGAAGACCAACTGAAATTGAGCAGGAACCCAGTTTCTCCCTGGTTACTCCCTTTGTTAACATGTCTACAGGATTCTGGCTAGTGTGTATCTTTTCTAACTTCAAATGTCCATATTCCAAGGTGGATTGTATGAAGTGGTACCTCGACTGTATATGCTTAGTATTTGAATGGAAGGTTGATTTCTTTGCAAGATGAATGACACTCTCACTATCACAGTACAACCTGCTATTCTCTTGCTTCTTTCCCAATTCCTTCATAAATATTTGTAACCAAATCATCTCCTTACTAGCCTCTGTAGAAGCAACATACTCAGCCTTTGTTGTTGAAAGTGCAACAACCTTTGCAGTTTCAAAATCCAACTTACTGTTGTTCCACCTATAGTAAAAACATACCATGTGGTGCTCCTCCTATTGTCTTTATCACCTGCCATATATGAATCAACATATCCTTGTAGAAAAGTGTATGAACCTCCAAAACATAATGCATGAGTAGCAGTACCTCTCAAATACCTCAGAATCCACTTTACCGCCTCCCAATGTTCTTTACCTAGATTGTTCATATACCTGCTCACAATTCCCACTGCATGTGCAATATATGGTCCTATGCAAACCATTGCATACATCAAGATGCCAATTGTTGATGAATAAGGTACCCTGGATATGTATTATATCTCCTCCTGTGTCTTGGGACACATTTCCTTAGTTAATTTAAAATGGATGGCTAAAGGTGTACTAACTGGTTTTTCATTCTGCATTCTAAACCTCCCCAACACCTTTTGTATGTATTCACCCTGAGACAATGTCAATTTGTGATTTTTCCGACAATGTCAATTTGTGATTTTTCCTATCTCTTGTTATTCTCATACCAAGGATTTTCTTTGTAGCACCCAAATCCTTCATCGCAAATGAATAAGATAATTTATTCTTGAGCACATTTATATCCTACATATTATACCCTGCAACAAGCATGTCATCTACATACAATAGCAAGATAATATAGCTTCCATTTTCTAGATTTTTGAAATAAACACAGTGATCAGAATGACATCTACTATAACCCTGTACTATCATAAACCTGTCAAACTTCAAATATCATTGCCTTGGATCTTTCTTTAGGCCATACAAGCTCTTCTTCAACCTGCATACCAAATTCTCCTTCCCTTTGACCTCATACCCCTGTGGTTGCTGCATATAAATAACTTCCTCCAAATACCCATGGAGAAAAGTTGTTTTAACATCTAATTGTTCAAGATGAAAATATTCTACTACCACAAGACTTAAAATATTCCTAATTGAAGTCATTTTAACAACAGGAGAAAATATTTCATCAAAATATATACCTTTCTTTTGTGCAAACCCCTTTACAACAAGTCTAGCCTTGTACTGCTTTATTCCTCCATCTTATTCCTTCAACGTGTAAACCCATTTATTCTGCAATGTTGTTTTTCGTGCAGGTAACTGAACCAAGTCCCAACTATGGTTATTTACCAAGGAATCCATTTCCTCTTTCATGCCTTGCTTCCACTTATTTTTGGTGTCTACCTGCATTGCCTCTTCATAACATTCTGGTTCACCAGAATCAGTCAACAATACATAATACAATGAAGGAGAGTATCGTCCGGGGGGTATACTTAACCTGGTATATTTTCTAACAACACTTGCATGTGTTTGAGGTACCTGTTGCTTCTGTTGTTGTACATTTTTATTTTCTGATTCCTTTGGAATTTCGTTTTCAGTGATCTCTTCAAGCACTGTGTATTCTTGTTTTTCTTTTTCTTGTTTCTTTCACTGCAACTAATCTTTGTACATGACCTTGTCATTGAATATGACATCTCTACTCCTAATGATTTTGTTATTTTCATAATCCCATAAGCGATAATCAAAATCATTAACACTGTATCCAATAAAGGTACACTTCTTGGATTTTGCCTCAAGCATTGTTCTATTTTCTTTATCAATATGGACAAATGCTTCACAACCGAAAGTTTTCAAAAAATAATAGTTTACCTTTTTTCCTTTCCATTCCTCCTCTATAATTCTACCATCCAAAGAGCTTGAAGGTCCTCTGTTTATTAAGTAAACAACAGTATCTACAACATCTGCCCATAACTGTAAGGGAAAACTAGCATGCAATCTCATACTCCTTGCATGCTCCATGATTGTCCTATTCATCCTTTCTGACACACCATTTTCTTCTGGTGTTCTTGGAACTGTCTTCTCTCTACGAATCCCATGGTATGAACAGTAATCATCAAACTCCTTGCTTCAATATTCACCTCCATTAATTGATCTGATACACTTCAAACTTTTTCCTGTCTCATTCTCAACCAAAGATTTCCATTTCTTAAAAGTATCAAAAACATCATATTTTTGTCAAATGCAATAAACCCAAGCTTTTCTAGTTGCATCATCAATAAAAGTAACATAATAACAAGAGCCATCAAGAGATGATACCTGAGTTGGTCCCCATACATTTGTATGCACAATATCTAACCTTTCATTCTTCTTTTCTTTTCCAACTCTAAGAAATCTGACTCTCTTATGTTTTCCATAAACATAATGCTCACAGAAGTCCAAATCAATTTGTTTAAGATCTAGCAACAAATTTCTTTTGTGAAGTATCTACATTCCCTTCTCACTCATGTGTCCCATCCTATGATGCGACAGTGTTGTATCCACTCATGTAGAAGCTAAAGAGATAGAAGAGTCAGTATTACTAGTACATAAATACAATGTACCTACCTTATCTCCTTTTGTTATCACCAATGATCCTTTGATGACCTTCCATGTCTTACCTGTAAATATGGATATACAATCTTCACTTGCCAACTGTCATGTTGAAATTAGATTTTTCCTTAAATCTGGAACATGTATTACTTCTTTCAACAAACATTGGTTTCCATTGCGTTGCTTTATTTTTATCTTTCCCATTCCAACAATTTTGCATGGTGCATCATCACCCAAATGAACCTGTCCAAAATCACCTTGAACATAATCTAGAAAATGTTTCCTATGGGGTGTGGCATGAAATGAAGCCCCTGAATCTACTACCCAAGACTCGAAAATATTAACTACAGAAATAATCAAAGCATCTTGTAACACATCACCTGTTACATTTTCTTCCTGATTTATCTCCTGTTGTCCATCTCTTTGTTTCTTTGGAGCTATGCAGTCTTTCTTCAGATGTCCTTTCTTCCCACAATTCCATCACTCTATATTTCCAATTCTAGATTTGGATCTTCCCTTCCTAGAATTCCCGCAGTTCCCTGGGCCCTTTCCTCTATCCTTTTGTCTTCCCCTGTTCTCCATGTTCAATGCATTACCTGATGTCTCACCTGTGCTTTTTTGTCGCATTTCCTCACTAAGGATAACACCAACAACATCATCAAATTTTAAAGTATTTGAACCAAATACAGAGTTACTTACAGCCATGACCAAGCCGTTCCATCTTTCTGGCAATGAGCACAAGATTAGAAGAGCCCTGACCTCATCATCAAAGTCCACTTTTACAAAACTTAGTTTATTAGTAACCGTATTAAAATCATTTAAGTGATCTGCAACAGACCCACCTTCTGACATCTTCATATTAAATAATCTCTTCATTAGAAATACCTTCTTGGACATCGAGGGTTTTTCATACAATTTAGCCAATGCGTCCATCAAATCCCTCATTGTATTTTCTTTCAAAATATTGAAATCCACCGATGCTTCCAGGCTCAGCCATATCATTCCTAGAGCGTTTATGTCAAGAATTTCCCATTCTTCGTCCTTCATGGTCGTTGGATTTTTTACTACTCCGCCCAATGGTAGGAATAGATGCTTCTGATATAAATAATCTTCCATATGCATCTTCCATAACTGGTAGTTTTGGCCATTAAACTTTCCATCTTCCACCATTTCTCCCACTCGAACCAGGAACCCTCCTTTCCTACGAGTTACCTTTCGCTCTGATACCATTTGTTAGAAAAATAGGATCACGGAGCAATAAAATAAAACAAATGTGGAAATAAAACACAGAAGATACACAATACAATAGAGACACAGATATACATGGTTCAACTAGTGTGGGCTACGTCCACCAGAGAAATTTCCAGGTCCTTCCTTTATTATTATCCAACAAATGAAGGGATACAACCTACAACAAACTTGTTGTAACTTCCTCTTCTTTCTCTCATAGTCTCCTATCTCAGAATACAATATTCACCATAATGCATAGCCACAATACATTTCCCTCATAACAGAGGGTTGCCTTCTAGGGAAAAAAACCCTAACAAAATTTCTGCTGTTAGATATGAAACCTTATAATGAACGGTCCAGATTTACAATGAAATTACAATATACATTTACAAGGAAAATTTTCCTTCGGGGGCTTTGCCCCCTGTTATCACCATAACAATTTCCAAAAATCTGAGCGATAAATAAATTTAAAGAGGGGTTAGACTGACAGGTCGGAACCCATATGGTGGACATGGTTATATTTTCAAGTACACGGAAGTGGTAGGACCCAATGAATTGTAGATATTGGGGTGGCCCGGATCAATGGTTGAGACCCATATCGGGCAGTGAAATAGCACGGGACTTAAATGATCAAGGGTGGGTTGGGGAAAACCACCATGGTGTCATTCATGGATATGTGGCACCCTCAAAGGTACATCGGGAAGAAAGGCGGTATTCCTAAAACCATTTTCCCAAAATCCCTGATGTCACGTGTTCTAATACATCAAATCAACGATTCATGTAGGGGAGGGCAACGACTAGTCAAATCACTGCATGCCACTCGTTTGGGTACTTCACGACCATGTGATGTCAGGGGAACGCCGCCAGATAACTAACTCAAAGGCTAATCATTTGAAATGGATCGGACGAGCGTGGTAAACCAATGTACCTGCAAGTAATCTTGTCAGTGATTAATAATTGGAACTCGATAACTACCGATCACCAAGTATGGGTGGCATTATTCTGCTCCAAGAAATCATCGTCTCATTCATAAGTGAAGTAATCCCCAACTGGATCGAATTTTTGATTTCTGTAGAGTTAAGGAACACCTTGGTTTCTACAAAATTGGAAGATATGAACGGAGCCGATCAAACAATATCTAGTGTAACAGGGTTTCCAAGTAACATGGCGAGTTTATCAACAAATAAGAAAGAAAGATCGATTGCACAGATATTATAAACCAAATTTCATACTGAACCTGCAACAGAACTAGAATTATAGGTCATACTAAATCCCATCATGAGGTGTTTAATCATCAACGAGCACGTGGAAGAACCCTATAGGTGAGTTGTGAAGAAGAAACAGAGAAAATGAAAAAAGACAGAAACCAGAGCTGAAGCGGTTGAAAGCATTGGGGAAAATCAACCAGTCTAGTGGGATACTCTAAAGGAGGAAATCACCAAGCTAAAATAAAAATCTCAAGTAAAATTGAGTATGTTCAAACAAAATTTGGACATGTGGCATTCAAAGAAAAATCTTTGGATATGTCAGACCTGTTTGTAACGATCCCTTTAAAGTAGGAGAACCATCGATATACACCACTCCCTTTTGTAATTGACCTTTGTTATTATAACTATGGGGAAGCTTAATCATTTTGAATCTCACTATAAATCCTCTCTCTATATATATTATTTTGAGGATATAGAAGGCATGAGGGAAAGACGATCTTGCCCTCGTAGCAGGAAGGTTTATTGTAAAATTATGGAGCTAAACTGAATATATAATGCAGAAGCAGTTTTTGAATTGTTTATGAAAGATTCTAATTGGCAGTGATATGAGTTTTGTTTCCTTTCTTGGTATGTTTTTCTTGTGTCCCTAAAATCGCATTCACAGTTTCTTCTTTTAAATTAGAGATTTAGAAGTTTGGAATTCATCTGATGATGCTTTAGAATTAGCAATTTAAATTCATGTGGTTTTCTTCTTAACTAGGTCATAATTCATTCAATTATGCTCTAATACAGTTATGTGTTTTTCCCTTTCCTCTATTACCATGCAAATTTTCAGTTTAGACTCAAACTCAATGCCTCATTTAGCCTTTTCCTATTGATAGTTCTCATAATTTGTAAATGCATTGTTCATATTTGACTCCATAGCCCAAATCCCATCTCTATTCTCTCAACAAACCTACGACAAACAAACCAAATCTAGCCACCAATTCCTAAATAAATACCAAGTGACACGAGAGAGCCCTCTTTGAGTTGAGAAGGATAGAGCCTTATCTCTAAAGCTTGTTGAAACAATTACCTCTGTCGTTTTTCTATTCAACCAGACAAAATCTACAGAGTGATAACATTCTGGCGCCGTTGTCGGGGAGGAAATTGAAAAAAATTCCTTGGGAAAGAATGACATGGTTGAGTTCTAAGGTCTGAGAGCAACAGACACTTAGGCACATATTGGATGTATTTTTTCTCTAGTGACTCCACACATCAAAAATCAGTTTGAAGGTGATTCCACTAGTAGAAGAATCCAGAAATTCAAATCTTCAATGGCGAATCCACTCTCAATGCATAATCCAGCTTCCAAAACATTATTGGTGACTCCAATCAAGCTTCGAATGTAATTCAGATACTCCACTGGAAGATGATATCCCTTGATAGAGGTATGAAAAGACATTATGGAAGAAAACAAATACTTAAATTTGTATTTTTTCCAAGGCATTTTATTGTTTGTTATAAGTTGCCTCTGGTCCTTCCTTGAACATGTCAAAAAAAAATTTCTTTACCTGTTGCATTCTAGCAATGATCATGAGAATATTGCAATTGTATATCCTCCTCTTAAATTTGTACATATATATCCTCAATGTATCACTGATTTTGATAAAACAAATCCATCTGAGCCATGCGATGACCATAACCAAGTTGATGAGCCTCATGAAACTAGGGTTGATATTTAATCTCTTGCACTTTATCCAACACCCTCCAAGACTCAACATAGATACAGACCCTTAAAGTTACCCCACATCCTTCATGATTTTCCTCCAAAGCACTATGAGTACCTACCTATGTTTGATGGGGAACCTGATACCATCTTAGCTAAAAAACACGTCCAAGGGTTCGAGCATTTTATAGATTTGTTTGAGATTGACCATGATGATGTTTGTATGAGGGACTTCTATCAATCCTTGAAAGGAGACACCAAATATTGGTTTAAACATTTGCAGCCAGAGACAATTAGCTAATGGGAGGAATTGAAGGATTCATTTTTAAAGTTTTGGGGAAGGAAGAAATATTTGGATCTATAGCATATAGAGGTCTATGCCTTAAAAAAGTAGAGCAATGAAACTATTTCTATATTTAGTAGAAGGTTTTCCAGTATCTATTACAATTTGTCCAAAGAAATTCAACCCATTGAAGTTGTTGCCATGATCCATTATGCAACTACTCTTCATCCAGATTTGTCTTTCCTCCTGATGGAAAGAAGACCTAAGTCCTTACAAAAAATGTTTAATGATGCTCAAGAAATTCAACACAACATCCAAGCATGTAAACAGATTCAAAATGAGGAGTTAGATGCTAAATAAAATGACAATGAATATGAACAGAAAAAAATTGATTTGAAACTTGAGCAGAGAGTTAAAAATATCACATGTCCTTTTGAAGTTTTTAATGCCAATGACTTCGCAAACAATTATATTCCACTTGTGGAAAGAGGAGGTGTTGATTTAGCTTCTGATCCATCCCATGATAAGAAGGGGGTTGACTGTTTTATGTATTCATTTGTAGATAGTCAAGAAGATGAATTTGCAAATCAGTTTGTTGAAGAACAGGTTGATGTTCCAAGTTTGTTCTTGTTAGATAACATTGAATATGTTGTTGATTTGCCTATACATGATGAATATGATGATGATTATGATGTTGAATCCCTAGAACAACCAACTACCTATTCTCTATCAAAAAATATTCCTTTTCAGTAGTGTAATGAGAGTAATCAGCCTACATATCATAGTTACAAAGAAGAAAGTATTGAATAAGTTGAAGAGAATTCTTTACCTTTATGATTTTCTTCATTCAAATTGTTGAAAGAAAGTCCTAAGATCATGATTGAAGAAAAAGAATGTGTGTTAATGCCAAATCACACTGATTCACTGGAGAAAATTGACAAGAAATTGCAACAATCTTCTCATGTGTTTGATGACCCTGGTACTTGTTACATAGAAGGCTTTGTCAGTACAAATTTGCAGCCATTGGTCGAAGACGAATCTAAAAATGAGTGTGTTCAATAATCCAAAGAAATTGAAAAATGTGCCTATGACAGCAGTGAAGAAAATGAAGAAGGTTTTGAATCAGGTGAAAGAACCTTGCCATCGTGTTTTTCCTCTTTCAAACCGTTGAAACAAAATGTCTATAATGTTTCAAATCAGAAATCCTCTAGGAATAATGTTAAATATGAAGAAAGTAGTGGATTTGAAAATGAAAACTATCTTCCATTATGTTTTTCTTCCTTTGAATTGTTGAAAGAAAATCATGAGATAACAAAGGAAGTAGGGAAGTCTGATTGCATTTACAGTTGCACTATTTTACATGAGCAAATTTTTATCAGTGAAGAATACCAACAACCTTCTCATGCATTTAATTATCATGTTGTTGATTACATGGAAGGTTATCTCAGTTCAAATTCACAGCATGTGCTCAACTACCAGCTTGGAAATAAAGATGATAGTAAATCAACATCATTGTTAGACATGGATTTCTTTCCACTAGGGGTTTCATTTCAGCCAACATTGACTTCTGATTCAGAAGATTGTTATTTCTAGCAGTCTCAGTAGATGTTTCAGCCTCTTGGTGGCAATCAACATGTTAAATCACATGAAAACAAGAATGCAGTGGAAGGGGTGAAACATGATTGTTGTTTTGTGCATATTTTAGAGGATCCATTTGGAGTTTTGTTGGAGGCAATGAACAGTCAAAATGTTTTTAGTTTTTTAAGATTTGGATTTATGGATGAATTTTTGAATGAATTATCAATAAGCAGGATTTGGAGCAATATTGTGCAAAGTAAAAAAATAGTAGATAAAATGCTTGCATGGTTGCATTAGAATTTTGAGTTCACTTGATTGGTAGTTCATTTTAGCAGTTTGAGTAGGTAGGAGTGTGCGAATAAGCTTGTTGGTCAAACAATTTTTAGTTTCAATTTCCAGTATTGAGTACTACCAGTTTTCAGTGGTGTATTTAGTGTTCAGTATCCAGTTAAGAGTAGTATGCAGAATTTGGTTTTCAGCAGACACTGGTGATAGGTCGGAGCAGGGTACACACACATGTTTTCAGAGCAGCCCAATGGATGAGGCACCGGGTCTACGAGCTCTTTTCTACCTCACTGGGAGGATAGCATCCCCAATAGGAACCTATGTTATCACCATAATGATTTCTCTGAATCCGAGTGCTAAATAAATTTAAAGAGGGGCTAGACCGACAGGCCGAAACCCATCTGGCGGATAGGGTTATATTGATAGGGACATGGAAGTGGTAGGACTCAACGGATCGTAGATATTGGGGCGGCCCGAATCAACAATTGAGACCCATATTAGGAGGTGAAACATTGTGAGACTTAACTGATTGAGAGCGGGCCGGGGAAAACCACCATGGTGTCATTCATGGACGTGTGGCACCCTCAGAGGTACATCGGGGTGAAAAGCGGTCTACCTAAAACCATTTTCCCAAAATCCCTAATGCCACGTGTTCTAATACATCAAATCAACGATTTATGTAGGGGAGGGCGAAGGTTGTTTAAATCATCACTCGCCACTTGTTCGGGTACTTCACGACCATGCGATGTTAGGGGAACACCACCGGATAACAAACTCAAAATATAATCATTTGAAATGGATTGGACGAGCGTGGTAAACCAACATACCTGCAAGTAATCTTGTCAGTGATTAATTATTGGAACTCGATAACTATCGATCTCCAAGTATGGGTGGCGTTATTCTGCTCCAGGAAATCATCGTCTCATTCATAAGTGAAGTAATCCCCAACTGGATCGACTTTCTGATTTTTGTAGAGTTAAGGAACACCTTGGTGTCTAAAAAATTGGAAGACATGAACGGAGACGATCAAACAATATCTAGTGTAATAGGGTTTTCAAGTAACATGGTGAGTTTATCAACAAATAAGAAAGAAAGATCGATTGCATAGATATTAGCGACCAAATTTCATATTGAACCTACGACAGAACCAGAATTAGAGTTCAGACTAAATCCTATCATGAGATATCTAATCATCAACGGGAACGTGGAAGAACCCTACAAGCGAGTTGTGAAGAATAAACGGAGAAAATGACAGAAGACAGAAACTAGAGCTAAAGCGGTTGAAATCATTGGGGAAAATCAACCAGTCTGGTGGGATACTCTAAAGAAGGAAATCGCCAAGCTTAAATAAAAATCTCAGGTAAAATTGAGTACATTCCAACAAATTTTGGACATGTGGCGTTCAAAGAAAAAGCTTCGGATATGTTAGACCTGTTCATAACGATCGCTTTAAAGTAGGAGAACTATCAATATACACCACTCCTTTTTTGTAACTGGCCTCTATTATTAAAACTATGGGGAAGCTTAATCGTTTTGAATCTCACTGTAAATCCTCTCT
>ML801413.1:306190-324071 GCA_009831015.1 Picea engelmannii | reverse complement strand
CTATATATATATATATATATATATATATATATATATCATCCCGAGGATATAGAAGCCATGAGGGAAAGAGGATCCTACCCTCGTAGTAGGAAGTTTTTTTGTAAAATTATAGAGCTTAAATGAATATATAATGTAGAAGCAGTTTTTGAAATGTTTATGAAAGATTCTAATTGGCAATTATATGAGTTTTGTTTCCTTTCTTAGTATGTATTTCTTGTGTCCCTAAAATCACATTCACAATTTCTTCTTTTAAATTGTATATTTAGAAGTCTGGAATTCATCTGATGATTCTTTAGACTTAGCAATTTAAATTCATGGGATTTTCTTCTTAACTAGGTCAAAATTCATTCAATTATGCTCTGATACAGTTATGTGTTTTTCCCTTTCCTCTGTTACCATGCAAATTTTTAGTTTAGACTCAGATTCAATGCCTCATTTATCCTTTTCCTCTTGATAGTTCTCATAATTTGTAAATGCATTGTTCATATTCGACTCCATAGCCCAAATGCCATCTCTATTCTCTCAACAAACCTATGACAAACAAACCAAATCTAGCCACCAATTCCTAAATAAATACCAAGTGACACGAGAGATCCCTCTTTGAGTTGAGTAGGATAGTGCCTCAACTCTAAAGTTGGTTGAAACAGTTACCTCTGTCATTTGTCTATTCATCCGAACAAAATTTACAGAGTGCTAACATCCCCGAACCCCCATCAGGGGATGCTACCCCCGAACCCTACAGAGGGGGTAACCCCCCTCTGCACTCCCCTGCGTGGATGAGTGTACATACTTCTAGGGTGTAAATACTTCATGGGGTATAAACATGACTGAAAACAAAAGAACTCTGAATTAGGAAGATAATCAGGCTCCACAACCAACAAGAACCATCCCCACTGACATCTAGAATTTTTAAACGAGGTCGGTTAAATAGAAGGTACATGATTCCTATTATCTGGTTATTCGGTGATTTGGTTAACTTCATGCTCGTGCATGAGTTATAAATAGATCGATATTTGAACAAGAGTTTTTTTTAAAGAATTGGCACTTAGAGCATAGCCTTGTGGCAAACTGAGATAAGGGGATGTTACTCAAGGGAGCTCAGCCCCGCCTAGTTATACAAGATAAGAATGAAACCTCTAAATTACATGGGGTATGTAATATACTTTCATGAGATTAAAACCTAAGGATAAAGAACAAAACTCTTCTTCCCATTCCAAAATTTAAAGGGATAAAACCATCAAGTGAAAGTCATGCATACAGAGAATAATATCTAGGTATTCATTCCACCTCTCTCATATTTACTCAGAAACCATGTAATTCCATACAAGTTACAAGTAATACACATAACTTTACAAGCACAATAAAACAAAAAAGAGACGTATATGTTTTCAAATTAAAGGTTGGCCAAACCAACTGACTAAGGGTGTATGCCTTTCCACCCAACCATAGGATTCGTTTTACTCAAAAGTTATACAATATGCCAACTCCATTGTAGGCCATGATACCACTAAGGAAGCTTGAATATGTTGTACCTAAGGATGGAAGTCTTCAGTTGTCCTATCCATCCTCCATACTTCCATTAAGGTGGGTAGTTTGTTGCTCAACTACCAGGCCTCTCTGCATTAAACGATTTTTGGAAAAAGGGGATAAGTAGGAAATAAATTAGAAAAATATATTTTTGACAAGTAAGGAAATTCCCCAAACCCCTCACCATATTTCCTCTTATGGTATCATGGCTAGTACTTCAAGACTTCACCCTTCAGATAGTGTGTTGGAAAAATTTCATTACTAAACAATGAGCATTACATTTGCAATGTTCACATGCCTTGACATGGAAATATTAACTCCATATTGAGATAAAACCATAGCTAAACATAATTAATTACAAATTAATCAGGGGATTAAAAATGAGGTGTTACAGAATGTTAGGGTTCTACCTTAACCCCCTTTTTAGATACCTTACTAATGTATGAAACCACCTTCCTTGAATAAGACCCATTAAATAGTTAGTTAATAGTCACTCATTGTAATAAATGGTAATTTTTAGTAATAAGACCCAAATTTGTTGGTCAACCCTCATTATAAGGGGTTCATAGGTAGTTAAAATCCTATATGGATAGCTATATATTGAGTATAATGTTATGTATTTTTTTGTCAAGAATTTTTATTGTGTTTGGAGCATTGCTCTTGGAGATTTCCCCTTGAAGAGGCAAGTGAACATAGCTCTCTATTATTATCTCTCTTGTCTCTTGTGTTCTCAAGTTTGGCACTACATTCATGTGATTTCTCTAAATTTTTGGGTTAAGTACACTACAAGTGGTAGCAGATATATTTCTTGTGCATGAAGTGGGAGAAATTTTGGGCACAAAGTGGAAGATTGTTTCTCTTTTTGCAGATTTTTTACAGAAAAAGGAGGACAAGAATTCAGGATGATTTCTGAAACTTTATGTGCATACTTTGGAAAATCCATCATGAGAACTGAATTCCCCTATAAAAATACCCAATTTAAAAAAATATGGAGTCTAGAAAGTGGAGATATCATCGATTCAAAATATGCAATTTTTAGGCTTTTTTCCAGTGACAACTACGAATTTCACAGATTAGATATATTTTGTCAAGGAGCACATATTTAAGTCAAAACATTGCCATTATATTCATAAAAGTTGTGATATTTCACAATTGGGGTCATAATAGCCAATCATATAAGCATAATTGAAGTTACAATCATTTTACATTTTTTGGCCTCAAACCCTACCTTGCACAAGTTATTTTCTAGTGATTCCAAGAGATTTTTCTCACATTAACAAGCTAATAATTGTAATGTTTTTTAAAAGAAATGTTTTGGCATATTTAAATAACATAGTAATATGTAGTTCAATGAGTAAAACCATGGTGGGGAAAGAATACATGCAGGAACTACACATGGTTTCACCTTGCCTTGATGGAAACCCCTATAATTCCTATGGGTAACCCTTCGAGTAATACTACATCAGAAAATGCCTGTATACGAAACCTCACTTCCATGTACCCTTGGGTATATAGGAAGTCCCCTAAGTACACCTGAAACTAGCCTTAGAAAAACCAACAAGTCATCTTGTTGTTATAGTACGCCAAGAAAAAAACTTGAGGAGATCACTCTCTAGTACCTGGGTAGTCAAGTAGTATGGCCAAGGGCACGGTTGAGCCTCCTTAGTTAGTTCCCTAAGATATTGGGACAAGTACTATTGTTGGAACCTGCACGTATATCAGAGAGATATATCACTTGATACTCCCTTGTCTCTAGGACCCGATAACCTATTTTAGTGATCTCACCAATGAAGGGTACCTATAAACCCCCTCATACTTCTCCGAACAATATGAACACCTGCTCTACTACAAGTTGGTTGGATAATGTGTAAGAACAAATTAATAAAATTAGGGATGAATAAATGTGTTCAATGGGATATTGGATAAGAATTTGGATGAAAATTTCAATGACTTCCAAAATATGTTGATATATATGCAAACTCAGGGCATACCAGAAGAAAACTAGTGGAATCCACAACACATTGAGCCACACAAGGAATAATATTCTCACTTAGGACTATTTAACGAGCCACAACCCTCATCGGGTATGCACAACACTAGATCAATGGATAATAACATATGGCACCATTCTCCTAAGGTGGACCTAAACAAGTTTGATGGTTCTGACCCATCTAGATGGGTCTCCCAGATGAAACATTACTTCTCCCTTCAGGGATTTACTAATGACATGATGAAACTCAGGGTGGGGGCCTTGTATCTATATCTAGAACGATGGAAATGGTGGGAATGGCATAAAAAATCATATGAAGGCTATATCACTTGGAGTCAGTTTGTTAAAGTTGTCTATGCATGTTTCAAGAAAGATACTTACTATTTGGGCAGGATTACCAAGCTACGTCAATAGTCTCAATCGTAGAATTTATGGAAGTCTTTGGGTAATTATCTATCCGTATAGATAACTTAACATATTATTTCTATAAATAATGTTTCATTAGTGTCCTCAAGGAGGATATTTGAGCACAAGTTAGAATGAAACATCCTACTACATGGTTGGAAGCAACACAAAGGGCCCTAGAAGTAGAGATGATGATCAATGCACAAATAAAAAACCAACCTTCATTCCCCACAATCATCCTTCATAGGGTACTTCCTCAAGAACACATATTACTCATCCCTTGAAAGTACAAAGGTTGTCTCCAACATAAATGGAAGATCACCAAAGAAGTGGACTTTTCTCTAATTATGCTGAAAAATATGTTGAAGGTCATTGGTTTAAAGAAAATAATTTTTTTTTAAATTGATATGATCAATTAGGCCCTAACCAAAGAAATAAATATCGTAGAGACACCATAGTTACAATTTAAAGACACCAACACTCAAACTCAAGCAGATATTGAACCTCCATTCTCTCATGAAGAGCCACTTATCTCCCTGCATGCATTATCAGACATTTCAATATCACAAACCATGAAACTCATGAGTTACATCAAGTGATAGAAAGTCATCATCCTAATTGATAGTATAAGTACTCGCAATTTCATTCATAGGAGAGTGGTAGAAGAAACCCATTGGTTTTTACACCTAGCACCCAACTTTCAAATCGTGATCGCCAATGGAGGTATGATGAAATGAGGGGAAAGATGTGAATATTTAGACTCCAGATGGGATATGTTAAGAACCAAAGACCTGAATACAAAATATCAAAATATATCCAAAGATATCTGAATACAATCACCACACAAGATATATGAAACCATATAAAAAACCACAACTTTATTATAGAAACCCTTGAGGTAGGGTAACACCATACAATGGATCTTATTATGGAAGGGATCCTCTCTTGTTCACTTGCCTCTTCAAGGGGGCATCCTCCTATTGAGCTACTGCTCCAAATACAATATTTCTCTTCATGTCTCATTACATTGCTTGAATCCCTTTATATAGTGCTACCATCACCTAAGAACATTCTAGAGGAGGAATCTTCTAGAAGTAGAACCTTCTAAGAAGTCCTCTTACATTTATTATATCTAATTACCCATTTATTATATCTAACTACCATAGTGGGCCTTATTTAATAATATAGTGGACCCAGTCCACCTTACATTGAATGACCTCCACTATTATCACTATTGGCCCTCTGGGCCCCCCCACTACCTCTCTAGCTACCTTACATTCCATCCCCCTTATGAAAGCATTGTCCCCAACACTTGATGTACAACCATATACCAGGGTCCCATGGATAATTGTGGACCATAATGCTGAAGAATACTGAAGAACCAAGGTCCCATGTAGAAAGGAAATCCACCATGCTGAAGTAGTCCAACCACCATTGTAATCCTGGGTCCCATGTCCAAGTGCTCATGTGAACTCCTCGTGGAAGATTTTGGAACCCAATAACCAACTCCAAATGATGCTCCAAAGACTGACACCTATCATGTGGATCCAAATAAGAAGATCCATCCACATAGTGGAAAAGGGTCATAGCAGAATCTGGAAGGAATAATACCACTGTAGAATATGCAGACTGAACGCTGGTAACTAGCTCCTGATGTGGGACATTGATTTTCTCTACAGAAGGTGGAGTGGGGTCATCAAATAAAATATGGAAGTGGTTGTCATCCCAGAAATGACAACTATCAATATACCAATCATCACAATTTTCCTCAAAATCATACCAAGCATATATTTCTTGATTATATTCATCCCTGAGGCCCTCCATAAGAAATCTCTCCTGCATGTTATTCAATGAATCTTGAATACTACGAAAACTATCATTGAGACTGTCTGTGAGGCGGTCTGTGAGGCCATGTGCAAATGCATCCAATGTGTGAAACAATTGGGCTTTGAATGATTCAAGAATTTCTTTTAGGTTTTGATAAGAAATAGCCATCTGAGCATCCTATGAACTCACCCAATAAATTACGGCAGAAAATCGCGTCTTTTTCTGGAAAAACCCTAAAAAACTGTTGAACTTAAAATGCTCATAACTTCACTTCCTGGACTCTGTTTCGGCTGATGTTTTTTTTGAAATTGAGTGAAATTGTGATAAGAACTCAGATATGTAATTTATTTAGGCAAATTTGGCCTCAAAATTCTACATAAATAAAAACAAATCACGTCTCCGTCCGTAGAAAAAACCCTGAAAAATTACAGATTTTAAAACCTCAATATTTTGACCTTCCGGACTCTGTTCTGGATGATTTTTTTTTCAAATTGGGTGTTTTTCTGAGAGGAACTCATATATGCAACCCTTTTCTACAATTTTTTCACAGAAATATACTTAAAACTTCGAGAATGTCTCGGCCCTCTTTTTTCTGCTCCGAAAAAAAAATTGCAAAAATAAAAAATATTTGCCCACAATGTCTGCCAAGGAAAGTGCTCTCGGGCATCCTCCTATTGAGCTACAAATCCAAATAAAATATTTCTCTTCATATCTCATTACATTGCTTGAACCCATTTATATAGTGCTACAATCACCTAAGAACATTCTAGAGGAGGAATCTTCTAAGAAGTCCTCTTACATTTATTATATCTAATTACTCATTTATTATATCTAACTACCATAGTGGGCCTTATTTAATAATATAGTGGACCTAGTCCACCTTACATTGAATTACCTCCACTATTATCACTATGGGCCTTCTAGCCCCCCCCCACTACCTCTCTAGCTACCTTACAGGATACTATAAGCTAAAAACCAATATATTTTCCATCGATATGAGTGGGTGTGATACAGTATTGGGGGGAGAATGGATACCCATGTTGGGACCAGTCACCGTGGATTTCAAAGAAATCTATATGAGTTTCACTCAATACGGTCATGTACACACCCTTTAAGGACTTGAGGAAGGCTCTCTTTAAATAGTTATCTCTCATCGTATGGAGAATTTATTAAATAAGGTCCACTATAGCATTATTTCCCAATTTAATGCCATATAGGTTATGGATAACCCAATACGTGAAATCCACCCAAACGTGCAACTAGTCCTTGATAAACATCATCAAGTTTTCAAGACATCAAAGGGTTTATCTCCTTCCATAGGAGAGAATGACCATGAAATTCATATGATTCCAATAATTCAACCACCAAATATAAGTACTTATCACCATCCTTTTGTACAAAAGTGTTCAAAGATTGGTTGCCATTAATGTCAACCCTTGAAGAAGTCCGACAATCGCAAAGGTCTAGTTATGGAATTCGAAGTTGATCAAGGAAAAAGTTCATGAAGGATAGTGTACATGTAGGTAACTCACTCATGGATTGATATTCCTCCTCATGTTATTTTCAGTGATAGGTTTTACACCACGTTGTTCCTTGCGATTGAGGAGTTATCACCTTGTGAAGTTAGAAGCCTCGAAGAATGGTCAAGAAGCCCCTATTTGGTTACAAGTATTTAATGAAAGGGTAAAGTAGTTGTAACAATAATTTCAAGAAGCCCCTACGATTAAGGAAAGAGGTTACCCAAAAAAATTATAAATACATCTCAATGAGTCATTCACAAGTACATTCACTCACTTATTCTATTGAACAAATTCAAGTGAATTAGTGATCTATTTGGAAAGTTTGCGATAGTGAAATATGAGGTAGCGACAAGTGAGAATTATGGGAGTTTCAGGGTTGAAGAGGAGAGCTAGTTTTTTTGAGGAGAGCCTAGTTTGGTTGAACCCCACAAGTCATACCACTAGTTTCCCACGAGGCATCCCCGCAAGTTTCTTAGGGCTCGTCATGCGAGGCCCTACATGACAGGATGCCTTAGTTCCACGAGGACAAGAAAAATTTGGGGGTAATCTTAGTACCAGGTCCCCGAAGTCAGAATTAATCCTACAAATCAGATCTATTGTGTATCAGGTCAACTACATAGGTACTGGTATGCTTATGTGCTTGTTTGTTTGGTTATGGTATGATACATGCTTGAGGTATATTTGGTTTGGAACATGATTGAGGTACATCTTGGCTACGTGTTTGATAGAGGTATATTCTTGTATTTGGTTATGATATGAATGTTATGGTTCAACTTTGAGATGTGATGTATGGTTGAGGTATATACTTGATGTATGGTGGCATATGCATGAGGCACATGCTTTGGTTCTTTTAGGCTCTTCATTGATGATATGGTACATGTCTATACATGATTGGTGCTATGGTATATGGTACTGGTTTTATATGTGATTCATGCTCTAGTATATGGTACATGATTAGCTACTCATCATTGATGTTTTGGTATCTACATTTGGCATATTGTATGGTACATGATTGATGCATATGTTGGTACATAGTTGATGGACGATATAGTACATGTTTTGGTATAGCACAAGTTGATGATGGTACAGTGAAAATTACAAGTTGATGGTATAGTGATAGTTACAGGTTGATGGTATAGTGACAGTTATAGGTTGATGGTACAATGAAAATTACATGTTGATGGTATAGTGACAGTGACATGTTGGATACAGTGACAGGTTGATGTGACACATTACAGGTTGTGACAGTGACAATGGTAGTGATTGTGGTAGTAACAGTTGGTCTACACTTATATTTCAGGGCCAAAAGATAGGGCAAGGAAAGGGGGTTGTAGCCTCCTTCTGGTTGGTGCCAAAGAACTCAGGGAGATGGAGCTTCCTTTAGGTTGGAGCTTGAGAATCAATGGGTTGTATCCTCCTTCTGATTGGAGCCAGAGAATTCAGGGATTTGTAGATTCCTTTAGGTTGGATCCTGTAAATAGGGGGTCGTAGCTAGAGAATTATGAAGTTGGTGTTTCCAATGAATGTATTATTTTGATATATAAGAAAATATTTCTACGGTTTTCTCCCATTTGGATTTCCATGTAAATTTTGGTGTAGTGTGTTTCTGTGGATGTATAATATACTATGTTGACTTATATCTATCATGATATATTGATGATATATTGTTGATGATGTTAATCATTATATATTTTGGTTAAAAGTGATAATAAATTTCTCATATTGATTCACCCCCCATCTTTATATTCCAACAATTGGTATTAGAGCAAGTCCTTCAAGAAACAATTTAACCACTAGAAGGAGATCATGGAATACGCTAAGATTGGAGCACCAAGGATTGATGGAAAAAACATTTCCTTTTGGAATAAAAGGATACAAAATTGTTTACATGCATACGAATTTGATATTTGGCATTCATTAGTAGACAGATATGCAACACCAACCACTCCCCCAACTGACAAAGATGGAAAGAAAATCAGCAAAAACAACTCAAAGGATAAAGGCACCATTCTGAGCAGTCTGGATGATACGGTGTTTTTCAAATATCCTTGGCAATACTGCAAAGGATATTTGGGATAAACTTCAAAATATTTACGAACGAGATACCAAATTCAAGGGAGATAAGCTTCAAACACTTAGAGCTAATTTTGAGCAAGTGAAGATGAACGAATGTTAAGACATTGCAACCTAATTTCTACGAGTTGATGAAACAATGAACACTATTAGAGGACTAGGAAAAGAAGTTGATGAGTCAGTGGTCGTTCAAAAGATTCTAATATCTCTACCGATAAGATTTGATCCTAAGATATTATCCCTGGAAGAAAGAACATATATTGACAGTCTGAGCATGGAAGAGCTACATGGATTTCACATCTTATGAAATGAAGATAGAACAAGAGAACCCAATCACGAAGGAAGCAATGTTCAAAGCATCCAAGAGACAAAGAAGAAAAACAAGCAAAAGTCAAAACCATATTTCAGTTGAAGCGATGAAACAGAGCAAGATGAAGAAGTGGAAAACTTCGTAAGGAAGTTGAAAAGAGGAATTGGAAAGTACAAAGGTATACTTCCATTGATTTTTTTTAATTGTGATGGTATTGTTCATTTTTATTCTAAATATCCTTATGATAAGAATAAAGGTAGTGATGAATAAGAAGATCCTAAAAAGAAAAAAGAAAAATCAAAAGGGAGACAAGAGAAGGAACGAAAATAAAACATTCAAGAAAAGTTTCTACTCAAAAGAGAAAAATTATTCATCAGAAAAGGATGATGATAGTGACAATGATTCAGAAAGAGTACTCTTCATGGTAGTAGAATATGATGAAGAATATTTTGAACATTTCAAAGAAGAAGGTGAAGTCGATCTTTAAAAATAATTAATCAATGCCTTAGAATAATTGGGGAAAGAAAGAAATAAAATCAAGTCACTCAAGGCAGAGTTAAAGAAGAAAGAAGGATATCAAAATTCAAACTCAGGAGAGGTTGAGAAAACAATCACAAAGTTAAATATCCAAGTAGAACAAGACAAAAGGATTGAAGAAACACTCAGAATTCAGTTAGAAGAAAAGGAGAATATGATTGAAATATTGGAAGCAGAAACAATCACTCTGAGAAAATATATTCAACAACAGAATAGCACCAAAATATTGGATGAGATCAAAAACAATCAAAGGCCATACTATGAAAAATCTAGGCTAGGATACAACCAGATGCATATTGAGAAAGGTTTGAGCTCCAAGACGAAAAAAAAGGAAGCAGAACAAAGAACCTATGCAGAAATAGTCAAATGTACTCAAGAAGAAAACCATATAGGAAATAAACAACCTAGAATATTCAGAACATAGAACCAACAATCATCAAAATATCAAGAAGAAAAAGGTTTCAGAGGAGAAACACCATTCAGAATATCCCCTACATCCAGGTATCAAACTATTTTTCTTGGTTTATGCTATTATTGTAATAAATCTGGTCACAAGGATGCAAACTATAGATAGTATTCCAAGAACAAAATAAACTATGAAGGTTGTTGAAACAAAAGTTATCCCAAAAATTCACATGAAGAACATAACAAAAATCACAATAGTTTTGGTTCACTAAGTAATGAAATAGAGTGCTACAAGTGAAACAATTTTGGACACATGGCCAAAGATTGTAGATTGATTGTTCCTCCAAGGGAACCAAAGAAGAACATCAATAGTTTGAAATATGAACCACAAAGGATATGTAGAAGGAAGCAATATCAATTCAACACTGAAGAATGCTCTCTTACTTTACAATCTTAACACAAGAAAAGTGGGTGTTATGTTGTCATCGGTTGTTCGAAGCATATGACAGGTGACAAGAAAATGTTTCTGACACTGAAGAAGGAATGAGATGGATCAGTTTCATTTGGAAATGATACTTCATTTGGAATTATGTGAAGAGGCACAATCAAGCTCGAAAACAAATATGTCAAGGTAGAAAATGTTCTACTGGTTGAAGATATGAAGCAAAACCTTATAAGTGTAAGTCAAATGTGTGATCAAGGACACAAAATTTTGTTTGACTCATAAAAATGTGATATAAGGAAAGAAGGATGAAGAAATTTGGTAGCTACAGCTAGAAGAACTCCAAACAACACATGTCTTGAATGAAATTGGAAAGGAAAATGAAAGTTGGCTTTGGCATAGAAGAATGGGTCACATGAACTTTGATAACCTTATCAAAATCAACAGAAAGAAAGTAGTGAAATAAATGTATGAGATATTGAAGCCAAGAAATACTCTATGTGAGCATTTTCTACAAGGAAAACAAGCCAGAACCATGTTCAAATCAAAAGAGTACTCCACAAAAAACCATTGTAGATTGTACACACTGATCTATGTGGAAATACAAGAATGAAGAGATTAAATGGAGAACAATACTTTATGCTAATGGTTGATGATTACACAATAATGATTGCAGTTTGATTTCTTAGGAAGAATTCAAGGGCATTCAAACACTTCAATATATACAAAGAGATGGTTGAAACTGAGATGGAATTGAAAATCAAGTGTTTGAGATCAGACAATGGAGGATAATTTACATCAAATGAATTCATGGAATTCTGCAGAAAGCATGGAATAAAGAGATAGTTCTAAGTAGCTAGGACACCTCTACAAAATGGAGTTGTCGAAAGGAAGAACATAAATCCTTGGGAATCACTTCAGATCCAAAACAAAGAAGTGGAAATGCTAGCACCTTTTCCAGGTATCTAAGCAATATGAAAAACAATATAACCAATAGCTGGTGAATAAATACTGAGGTGGTCACATAGGACCAGGAGATAACCATAATTCAAGGCTACACGACACAATATGCGGATCCAAGCACACAGGGATATAGATAAGTAATGGTTTCAAATTCGAGACTGCGTCATCACAGAATAAATATATTGGGATATTAAGGACTGGGTGGATGACTGGAAAGTCCCAGTTATAAGTAAGGAAATACCTAAGGGAAATGGAATTGCAGTAGGCGTGTCATAGAAATCTCCAGGAGGAACCAAAAAAACAAAGAAGCCATCCCAAACAAAGAAGCCAGATCTGAAACTAGTGACACGGAACAAGGATAGCGCCTAAAATACCAACGGATAGGAAGGGAAGAAGGATAATGTCCCTGTGCAGGAAGAATAAGCAAGGGGGGACACAACCGGACAAGGAACCCCAACAACAACGATCCTAATAGACGTAGTAACATCAAAAAGGTTGGTAATACAAATAGGGGGGCCAAGAAAGAAGGCCAAGGCCTATAAGTACATCCTGGAATACACAATTACCGCAAATGACACAGATTTAGTGGTAGAAAGGGTTCAAGACCAAACAACTGAAGAATACAAGGAAGTTGAGAAACAACAAAAAAGAATAATGCAATAATTGACAACAGTAAAATGGGTCCTCGGGCAGATACAACCATCCCAAACACGGGATCAAGTATAGGTACCAACGCAGTAATCGACGAAGGAAGGGGACAGAACTGCGTGGGGTGTTGAAGACACAATAAAAATCATAGCACAGGGAAGTCCAACCTCCTGCGTTACAATGGCGATGTTGCAACTAGAGGAAGAACTGGCACAGACACCACTTAACGAGGTGGCACAAGTAGAGTTGGTGTTAGAAAAGATACCAACAAATGCAATGTATGGGTTACAAGTCAGTGTCGTGCAGGAGATACAGTCACGGGCCAGGGAGGATGTGATATACCTAGCAATTTCCAAAGATAGGAATGAAGCACTATAGATGGTACTAGAGCAGGTCAATATGGAGACATAGGAAGTCTTCAAGAATCATCATGCCAATAACCTCAAAAACAAGTTGCAGGAAGTCTTCAATACAATTCTAGATAGCACGTAAGCAACGGATAGAAGCACAGAAGAAAAGATACAGATCATTGCGCAAATGATCGAGGGGTACATGAAAGAGATAGAGGAGTTGAAGGAAAAAATTACCCCTATGAATCCTCTTGAATGCATTGTCTAAAGAGAGCAGCAGGAAGCCCTGCAAATATATATGATTGAAAGAAAAACCAAGGAGGTCGCAGAACTCTTTAAGAATGTTAAGCCATAAATAGTGGCTCATTACCCCTTCATTGGGGCATATTACATTAGTAATGTTATTTTATTCATGTCGGATTTAATCCATTAGTTGTAATTATACCTCTTAGTCTCTTATATATACCAAGGAGACATTTTCATTTGGAATCATCTTGTAATTGGACATTTATGTGGGCATAAGGAGGTTTCCCCCTCGAAGAGGCTTATTATCTGAATTTCTATCTTTTTCAAAGCGTTGAGTACTTATTCTGAGGTTTTTCTATGCTATATTGATATTTGATTCCTAACATATGGTATCAGAGCTCAAGGTCTTGGGGTTTCGCTGCTACATCTAAGACACCTTGGAATTTTTGATATAACATTGTTTCTAAAATGATTCAGAAGGAATGGCTTGGAGGATATTTAGAAGACAGATAAAGGTACGTTGGGTTAAAATTTCAACTCCTGAGGCCTTATACTTTTGGAGATACAACCTTTCTAAGATAGGGTTCTGGAATCATCCTGAATTGAGTCATTGTGGAATTTTCACTATAAACAATTTTCTGTAATGTTTTAGACCCTTAAATCCGAATTCTATTCACATAAATTAGTAAGGTATCTTTGGTAACAGTTTCAAATTCTAGGTCATCTTAAATTTGTAGATGCACCCTGTGGAATATAGGGTATCTGAATAGTCTCAAGCAGGTGCTCAAAGTAAACCAATCATACATTCTTCCTAGAGTATCCAAATTGAGGGAAAATAGTTTCATTGGAGAGTGGACAGCCCGTAGTAGTTCTGGTGAGAGTTTCATAATTTTATATCAATTATTTTGTGCGGGGCATGCTATACAAGTGACATATCTTGGAAAAGAAAAAAATCAGCAAGTTGTGGGGAAGTTACCGTAAATTCTACTTGGCACATCCAATTTTGATCAGACATGTGGCATTGCAAAGAATAAATATCAAAGACCTACAAAAAATAAAATTTCATACTCAGAAGGGCCGAAATTTTGGAGATACAATAAAAGGAATATTATCTAGCAGAACCACCTCAAAATCAAGGTTTAAAGTGATACTTGGCAAACATGCCACCAAAAAAGGGAACTTCTACACCAAATAAGCCTCCAGAAAATCCTACTTGGACTCTTGATGAAGGTGAAGAAATGTGTAGGGACATAAATGATTTACAAAATAAGACAGTAGAAAAATATGAACTACAAGAGATGGAAGCTAAGTTGGAGGTAATAAATACGAAAATGGATGGTTTAAAAGAGCAGATCATGGAAGGATTGAAAAATTTCGTAATAGAGAGGACACCTAAAAGTGAAAATGTATCCCATGAAATTCATGATAAGGACACGAGGAAGGTGAATTAAGAATGGAGAAACTCAAACTTTGGGTTGAAGACCAACCACATTCCTAAAATCGATATGAGGAAGTTTGATCTATCACATGGATACTTCAGATGGAGAAATTATTTGATCTACATAATGTGCCACATACACAAAAGGTACTAATCAATTTTAGAACCTAATCAATTTGTATGGTATCGATGGCTTTTTTCTCGCAAATCACTTGTCACTTGGACAATTTTCACGGAATAAATGATAGCACACTATGAGGATACAAGGAGCAATACCTTCTTTAGCCAATTGATAAATCTCAAGCAAAATGGTTCAATTACAGAGCACATTGAGAACTTCCAAAGACTGAATATAAAGGTAACAGATATTCCAGACAAGCACTTGATTGATGTATTCATAGGAACTTTAAGGGATAACATTCAACATGAGGTTTGCCTTTGGGAACCCAAACAATTGGAGAATGCATTTAGGGTGGCAAGAAATGTTGAAAGTAAAAATATGGCTATGGATACTAGAAGGACCAATCCTAACATCTATAGAGAGAATAATGCTCCTTCTTCTAAAACACCTCAACCTACAAGGTTGACACCTCAACAATTGGAGGAAATAAAAGAAAAAGGTTTATGCTTTAATTGTGACAACAATTACAGTAAGGGACATAAGTGTGGTGAAAAGAAATTATTCTCCATAGATTGTGAAGAAGAACAAGAACAAGAACCATCTCAAGATGAAAACGTAGAAGCAATTTCATCTGAATATTTGACTCCCATGATATCGTGTAATGCATTGGTTGGAATTAGCACTCCTCAAACCCTCAATATCGAAGGATATATCAAAAAGAAAGAGGTAATAGTCCTAATTGATTCTGGGAGTACTCATAATTTCATTCACTATAAATTAGCCAAAGCTCTCAATTGCTTTGTATATCCATCACAAGAGTTTCACGTAATGATTCCAGATGGAGGAACTTTCAATTGCTCGGAAAAAATCAATAAGATCAATCTTACTATGGGGGAATATGTAATGAATAGTCCAATGATTTCTATACACATGGGTGGTATTGATGTTGTACTAGGAATCCAATGGTTACAATCATTAGGAATAGTGGCTTTTAATTTTCAAGAACTTTTCATGAAATTTTCATTGGAAGGAAAAGAAATTGAGTTAAGAGGTATCACAGGGAAACCCGATAAGGTGATAAGATCTAATGGAATGACAAAATTACTGGAAAAGGGGCATCAAGGGGTTATTGCAAAACTATGACCACTAGATGTTCAAACATCTAAGCCATCTATTCCTCTAGATCTCTAAGGGATCATTGATAATCATTCCAAAGTATTTGAAGATATTCCCAAAGGTATTCCACCCACTCAAAATCATGATCATGATATTCACCTAATTCCTGGAAGTGTTCCTCCTAACATCAGGCCATACAGATACCCTTATGCCTAGAAGAGTGAAATTGAGCGCACGGTTGAAGAAATGTTAGAGGTTGGAATTATTAGACCTAGCCAAAGTTCTTACTCTGCACCAGTGGTAATGGTATTCAAGAAAGATGGCTCATGGCGTATGTGTCCAGATTATAGAGAGCTCAACAATATCACTATTAAATATAATTTTCCCATTCCTGTCATTGATGAATTGTTAGATGAACTACATTGATCAATCTATTTCACAAAGTTGGATCTACGTTCAGGGTATCATCAGATTAGAATGAAGGAAGAAGATATCCCAAAAACAACATTATGAACTCATGAAGGCCAATATGTATTTTTGGTCATGCCTTTTAGCCTTACAAATGCACCTTCCACATTCCAAGGGTTGATGAATTCCATTTTCAAGCCCTTCCTTCGAAAATTTGTGTTAGTATTTTTTGATGATATACTAATCTATAGAAAGTCTTGGGAGGATTGTGTGCAACATGTTGACAAGGTGCTACAACTACTAAAGTAACAACAACTATATGCCAAACCATCCAAATGTTTCTTTGGAGTGAAGGAGGTAGAGTATTTGGGTCATATTGTATCTCATGAAGGTGTCAAGGTATAACCTAACAATATTGAGGCCATGATGGACTGGCCGATTCCCAAAACATTGAATAATCTTAGAGGATTTTTGGGTTTGACAGGCTACTACCGCAATTTTGTTCGACACTATGGAAGAATAGCAACACCTTTAACAACACTAACTAAGAAGGATGCATTTTCATGGATTCCAGAGGCAACTAAATATTTTGAACAACTTAGAGAGGTGATGTGCAAAGATCCTATCTTGACTAATCCAGACTTTCACAAAAACCTTTATTGTGGAATGTGATGCCTCGGGAAATGGAATTGGTGTTGTCCTAATGCAAGAAGGAAGGCTCCTGGATTTTGAAAGTTGACCACTCAAGGGAAAGGACTTACACAAACCCATTTAGGAGAAGGAAATGATGGCAATACTACATGCATTGAAGAAATCTCATCCTTACCTAATAGGTAGGCACTTCAAGGTCAAAACAGATCATGATAGTCTTAAATACTTCTTGGAACAAAGACTATCTTCAAAAGAACAACAAAAATGGGTAACTAAGATATTGGGTTATGATTTTGAAATCGTCTATAAAAAAGGGAAGAAAAATGTTGTGGCAGATGCACTCTCAAGGAAGGATGAATATGTTGAGGCCTTTCTCTGTGCTATCTCAATCATCCAACCCAATTGGATAATAGAAGACAAGGATGAATGGAAGAATGACGAAAAATTGTGGACTCTTATTCAAAGGTTGTAGCAGGATTCTAGCACATCAGAAACATTTACATGGAAAAATGATTCACTATGGTACAAATATCGCTTATATTTATGTAAGAAATCCCAACTCAAACAAAAGGTACTATTGGAATTGCACACCTCTCCAGTAGGAGGGCACTCGGTATTTTTAAAAACCTACCATAGGGTCAAGAAGGATTTTTTTTGGGATGGCCTTAAAACTGATGTTCAAAGGTTTGTGGCAGAATGTTTGGTTTGCCAACAAAATAAGGTGGAAACAATTAATACCCTAGGTATTTTACAACCATTATCCATCCCAAGTTAGCATTGGGAGGAGGTTTCCATGGATTTCATCACAGGGTTACCGAAGTCTGAAGGAAAGAGTGTCATCATGGTGATTGTTGATAGACTGACCAAGTACGCACACTTTTGTGCACTCTCTCATCCCTTCAAA
>ML801413.1:280340-299561 GCA_009831015.1 Picea engelmannii | reverse complement strand
AGTATAGGTCTTCCTGTACATGTTTCTTTTTGGAGTTATTGTTCATTGATTCTTCCTTGTGTAATCAACTGACATATATAAAAAGAATTCAATAATGAGCATTCAAATATTGTTGTATCATTATCATCCATTATGATATTATTCCTTTATCTCTAAACCACTCTCTAAACCAATCTATGAATTCAATATTTCTTGAACTCATGCTCTCAATTGTCCACAATGTTAACCCATCTGTCCATGTCCTATTCTGAAGTCTTCTTAGCTACAAATTATCATCAAATGTGTCCATTAATCTTCTCTATCTGCATACCAAATGATGCATGCATGGAACAACATGTGCTAACAATATCTATGACTAAGTACAACCATAGACTTATTCTTGTGTAAATTTCAACTGGCACCTATGTGGGAACAATGCTTTATTAATCAATCAATCTATCATTCTACACTTCTACTATCGAACCACTCTAAAGTTGTCTCTATCAAACATCTGCAAAATCATACTTTAAAATGATCGAAATATACTCTCTTATATGTAGAGTTGTTGTCTAGCCTCCCCCTGTTCAACATTCATAATATTGGGAGTCTCCAAGCCAGGTGGCTCAAAACAATACCTTCCCGAAGTATTATCCATCTTCATTTATAGACACATCATCTCTCTGAACTCTGACTTCTTTCTTTCTTCCCGTGGATTGATTTTGCACTATAATTCCTGAAAGTACAATTTCTTGGGCTCGTTCTTTATTCACCTGATCTTATTTTCTTTCTTGTTCTACTGCAAATCTTGTGATATATGGGACCTATTCTTTATTTACCTTCTCTTTATTATGATGTTTCTTTGCTTTGGATTCTAACTATATGGTTCTTGAAACTTGTTCTTCTTTTGCTTGCTTTCCCTGTCTTTCTCGTACTATGGAAAGTATTATAATTTCTAAAATCTGGGCTTTACTCACTTGTTCTTCTTCATGTCTTTTTCTTTTCCAAATTTTAGTATATCTGATATATGTTTCTTTCTTCACGGATGGCACAGTCATGCTTCTACAATTTCAAGCTATATGACCATAGTTGTGGCATTTGTAACATTCAATATTATGCAGGGCCACATAAGCATTTCTTACTTGAACATGTCTTCCATAAGTCCTACAATATGCAACCTTATGTCCAAAGTTAGTACAATAAAAACAATAACTATAAAATAAATTTACATTCATGGGAGGGGATGATCTTATCTGCATTGTAGTCCTTCTGAAATCACGCTTTAGTTGATTGTGATCTTCTCTTCTATTGACTCCTTCATTACGAGTGAATCTTCTTGGTTGTCTAAATGTGTAAGTTCTTCTTTGATGTCCATCTCTTTTGTTCTCTTATTATTAAGTATTTTGTCCTTTTGAAATATTCTTCTTTAAGGGCTTGAATTCTTCCTTCTTTATAGAACCTTTGATGACTTATACATAACTCTTAGGATTCTCTTCACTTTTCCCTTCCGATGACTTGTGACATTTCCCTTCAACTATCTTTACTAATGATGTGGATGCTTCTTCAATGTTTTCACTGAGCTTGACAACTTTAATTCTTAACATAACCACTTATTCTTCAAGCTTCTCACAATCCTCTTCTTTTTTCTTCATCTGGATCTTTATTAATTCTTATGTTGTTCTTGCTTCTTTGAGTTGGATCTTCAAGGTGACAATTTCTTATTCAAGTTCTCTTTCATGTTAACTATATTCTACTTCATGATTATTTTTCTTTTTGGTCTCTAGATTGTATTTTATTTCATTGGGATTTTTTGTCTCATCACTTTCAATTTTCAAATTCAAGATGTCCTCCTTTTTCACAATTAAAGGAGAAAAACATTCTTCTGTTAATTTTGTACTCTTCTTCTTCTTCTGAATCTGTCTAACATGATGAGCATCTTTCCTATTGTTTTGTGCTTGCATCTTCTTTGGAATTCTCTGACTCCGTGATGGGTGAGTAATATATATTATGTAACTTATCCCAAATCTCTTTAGTTGATGAACATTTACCCACTTTTTCATTTACTGAATCATATAGTCCTTCCAAAATGAAATCCATTGCAATTTTTTTATTTTGTTTCAATTCCTTCTTGGCTGCAGTATTTTCCATTTTTCAACTATCATATCTTATAACAACTAATTTCTAAATATCATACCCATGTGCCTATAAAAATAGTTTCTTCCTTATGCTCCATATCTCATACTCTAGACCACTATGTCCATCAAACGTTCATACTCCATTCTTAGTGTATTCCATGATCTCCTTCCAGTGGTTAAACTGTTTCCTGAAGGAACCATATCTGATACCAATTTTTGGATTACTGAGAGGGGGGGTGAATCAGTCATGAGAAATTTATACACTTTTAACCACAATTTATATTCCTTTAACTTATTCAACAATGTTCATCAGTTCATCATTAATATGTTATTGAATCATATAACATTAACTTCCATAAGTGCATAATAAACAATAATAGACACATCCACACAATTCCTAGTACACCAGTATTTTACATGGAAACCCAATGTGGGAGAAAACCACACAATGTTTTTCTTATATTTCTTTAAGAATTGCATTCAAGGAAGCACCAACTTCCAATTCTCTAGCTCCAACCAGAACATGGCTTCAACCACCCAATTCTCTGGATCCAACCAAAAGGAGGCTCCAACCCCCTAATTCTCAGGCTCCGACATGAAGTGATCTGAAAATGAAACGACTTGTGTCTCTTTAAAATTGCAAGTGTAATTTGTTTGTGCTTTGGCAGTAGGATCAAGTTGTAAACACATAAAACTTAATGAGTTTTTACATAAACATGAGCAGCATAAACAGACATAATAACCATCAAAATAAGTACATTAACACAACAAAATGATAAAGGCATTCACCCCTCTCTTGGGATACATCTCCTGGTACAGCTTCCAATGGATCATTTTCATTAATTCTCTTAGTGTCTAGTGATTTATAATGCTTAGAATGCAAAAAATATGGCTTCAATGGCTCCAGAATGTCCAAAAACCCCTAGCTAGGCTCTTCCTACACATGGTTTGGGCAAAAACTGAGAAGAAATCACTTCCTGGAAGTTTTCTCCTTCAAGCTTGGTGTCTCTGCTTGCCAAACCATGCCTGTGTGTGACTAACCTGGCTCCTAGGATTTTCTCGTGCCAAAAACCCAACACGCGCGCCATTCCACAAATTCTAGAAAATTGTCAAATGGTTAGGAGGCATTGGCACCTTTTCCGGCAGAGGTGTCGGTCGCATGGCCCATGTGGTCGGGCGCCAACCTAAAATGTAGCACCCAACAATCTAGTCATTGGAACCTCCATGCATAGGTGTTCATATGGCATATGGTACGTGTTGGCAGCAGGATGAAGTGGAAATAAGGATGATCATGGGGAAAGAAAGTGTGCATAAAGGAAAGCAACAGCTGGAAGGAAACGCAACATGCACACATGCAAGAAATTGTGCACAAGGAAAGCGACAGCTGGAAGGAGGAACAACACATGCACATGGAAGGAAGACCAAACATCAGTAGGGTTAGGGTTTTCGTAATGTATTGTAATGGCTGAAGAGCCAAAGATGTATAAATAGCGATACTGAGGTATTATGGATGAGTTTTGTATTCTTGAGGGATTTTGTAGTTGTTCTGATTTAGTTAGTAGTTGGCTTTGCATTATCATAGATATGTATGAGTTGATGTGATATGTAATGTTGTTTGTATGAACTATTTTGTAAGTTGTTGAGCTAGATGAGAGAAGGGAAGGTAGATCTTGAGGATTAGATCACAAGTTGAGGAGCCTGGTGCGATCTAGTTTGCCTCATATATATCTTACCCATCTAAGGGGAATTGTAAGCATGTGGAGTTATAGATGCAGAACTACCATAATAAAATAGCTAAGAGACAAATCTTTGTGTACTTATCCCAGGAGGGGGTGAACCACGGTAATATCTATGTAATGTGATAACTACATGCATATGTTTATCTTCTTTTAGTAGTTATTTTTTTTGCTTAATGAATGAATGAGTTATTATATTTCTATGAAATATGGTTGCACTGTTAGGGGAATAATATGTTGAAGGTAATGTATAGTCGCGAATATAGTAGATTACAGTCGCAAGCTATAGTAGATGGCTCTAAATACAGATCTCACATCTCATACTCAATCCTGGGTTGTAAACACCTAAGTCTTACAACCACCCATTAAAGATATCTCGGGTGAGACTGTGCAGTGCAGTCGTGTGTTGTGTTTCCTTCTGGTTTACCAGGAGGGCCGAGAGTTTTAGAGGATTTTTTGGAAACCCAAAAGACATGAACCCTGGGTCAATAAATCAGAGTAGAATAGAGGAGAGTAACCAACAAATGGTCCCATTTAAGTTGGTAGGAACAAAGGAGGAGTGAGTAGCTGAGATAGGTTGAGTGAGGAACGAGTATAGAAAAGAAGAGAGAAATGAGCCATTAGAAGGGAATGTTGAGACCGTGGAACCCTATGAAAGAAGAAATTGAAAGCTAGTTGAGAACCAAAAAGCTAGAATTTGCATAGAAAGACAATAGAAACCCTAGAATAACACCTCGCAAATATCTGGACAAATATGTGTTTACTGATTTACACAAAGTCGTTTTCTGTGATTTTCCACATCTATTGCAGAAATGGATACTAAGGTTGAAGGATAACCACGTGACAAATCAGATTCGACAATTAGACTGGACCCTAGTACAGATTGAGAAGTTATAATAGGTGAACAAAAAATTCACCTGCGTTGTAGAATTTTGGCTTGACAATATTGTGGCAGGATTTATAACAGAGTTTGTAGTTGACACAGCGAAGTCATACAGCGTAGTGGAGCACGAATTTATACGTGGACCTTGCGGAAAGTACATTTGATCAATGTATACTTCTATTAAGATACTGCTATATAAAAAAGGTGTAATGACAATGGAATCAAACAGCTAAACTTCCCTGCGTGCATGGGGGAAGGGGGGAAGGACTGACAGAGAGAGGATAAATGGAAGGAGGTAAGGATAAGGGAAAGAAGGAGGAGGAACCCTTGGACCCGATCATGATGAACGACGACTAGATCAAGTGGATATTGGCGTCAATGGGAAGGACGTGTAGCGGAGTACCCTACCAATACAAGGTAAATACCAATAAGAGAGTCGTAGCCACAAGGGAAGTCTTGGCGAGTGATGAGGAAGAGGTAGAGGATCTCTGGGCTGTGGAGCGGATTGAGGAAATCCTGTGCACAACATATAAGAGGAACACGAGAGGTCTAAGAGCAGGAGGAGAAGTCATCCATCCTATCCATATTAATGTCAGTGTGGAACCCATAAACCCATGTGCGACTAATACACCAAAGAGACCACCACCGTTTAGACAACCGAAGTTCGAAGGAATTATGACAGTAGGAAGTACATATACATAAGGAGAAACAACTGGAGGATCCAATCCAGGTAGCAGTAGTCAAGTATCTACACCGCGCGGAGGAGCTAGTAGTTCAGTATTCAGAATGGCAGGACACGATCCCACCATCAGGTTACCATAATTTCGGGGAGAAGCAACAAAAGACCCTGAGAATCATTTGTTCATTTGTGCAAAGATCTGGGAAGAAAAATAGATCATTGATGAAGATACCAAACTCGTGCAGCTAGCTATTATGCTAAGAGACCGCGCACTAGACTGGTACATGAGTCTAGACACAAACACTGTCCCGGGGATGACAAGGACATTGGCTGACATTAAGAAGTTATTGATAAATGAGTTCCAGAAGTTGAGCTCAGAGGATCAATACATGAATGAGATTATCGAAATAAGACAGAAATAAGGAGAGTATGTATGGGAGATTGATCAGAGATTTAAACGACTGAAGGGAAATTTAAAATACCTCATGACAGACATGTAGCATCGACACCTATTTTTCAACTCATTACTGCCACACTTAAAATACCCTTTACGACAACAAAAATTTCAGACGCAGCCAGAAGCTCTGCAAATAGGCTTACAACTGGAAGAGAACCAGTATCAGCAGACAGACCCAACTATTGAAGAGTTGAAGGAGGATTTGAAGAATCTAACGTTTTAGCTGAACCAAAATAAGAAGAAGGACAAACAAGAAGTTGTTTGGTGTACCACATGCAGGATGGAAGGACACCACAAGAAAGAATTCCAAACATCCGCACAATGTATGGCAGCAGGTATGCCAAATCTGTTACCATCAGGAGGACTATGGTGCGAAATCTGCAAGAAACTGGGTCACAACCCTTATCACTTCACAATGATGAAGAAATACCAAACAGTCCCAAAGATTTCATGTTGCACCTTTTGTAAATCAGTGGGCCACGATGATAAATATTGTATAACTATGGAGCTAATGCTAGAAAGGACATCATACGCATATATAGCACAGTCCAAAACGATGACTAGGCAAGCAGCGCCATAGTTTAATCAAGTTCCAGCTCCATACAACACTGTGTAGAAGTAGTATAATATTGCGCATCAACTGTACAATAACACACAGCCACAGTACAACCCGACACAACCTCAGTACAATACCGCGCAGTATAATCAGGTGCCACAATATAATGCACCGAGAGGTGATCGAGAAAACTATAGAGGAGGAGGGAAATCCAGATGAGGTTTCGGACGAGGTAGAGGACTAGTCACATGTCACAATTGTCAACATCCAGGAAATTATACATGGGAATGTCCACTACCACCAGCAACTTGTCTGTATTGTCGCGCATCAAACCATGATATAGAGGAATGTCTAACATTAATCATAAAGATTCAGGAAAAGAGGAATCAAAACAACCAGAATGTTCAGTGGATCTCAACCGAAGCAAGGGATGAAGGACGCAACATCAACATAGTCACTCTTGGAGGAGATAAAAAAACCACTGATGTAGTTCGATAGAAACCAGAACAAAATTAGCAGGTGAAGAATAACATCGAACCAAAAAAGAAGTCCGACGCGCAAAAGGAGAAGGAGATATTCAAGCAAGCCAAACAAGAATTCTAGAAGGAGGACATGTCATCGAATTCAACTATGCAGCAAGACAAGGAAGCACCGGAATACAATATGCCTCCATCATTGGATCATAACCACGGGATGCACCCCATGGGACAAGTAATCACAATCCAAGGCTTTTTGCAATCATGTGTAAAGGTATTAATTGATCCCTCATCTGTGAAAATATTTAAAAACATACTAGAAAAATGTAGCAATGAGACGGAAGAAAAGATAGAACCAAAAGCAATTAATCACCTACACACAAGAAGAAGGACAAGTAGGGAATTTAGACTGAATGCTAACATTGGTGATTTCAATATGGGAGACATAATACTGGATCTAGGATCAGAAGTGAATGTATTACCAAAGAAGACATGGAAATGCATGGGAGATCCAACATTAGGATACTCATCTGTTCAATTGAAACTAGCAAACCAGCATAGAGTCCTAACAATCGGTAGACTGAAAGGAGTGATAGTAGATCTTGATGGAGTGCACACTAAGGAATACTTTGAAGTCATTGAAATAGTAGATGACACAACACCTTATCAAGCATTGCTTGGTATAGATTGGGCGTTTGACAACGAGGTCATAATAAATTTGAAAACCAGGATAATGACATTTGAGTCCAGAGAATATAGGGTCATCACACCATTAGACCCATAAAAAGGAGAGAGCTTTGTAGAACCTACTTGCCTAGACTTACAGGAAATCAACCAATTGTATAGAACAACTGCGCGTGATGAGGAGTATGTAAACCCAACTACAGATGGGGTACTCAGTTGGAGGAGAATTACTTCATGTGAAATAGACTCAAACACCTAGTTAGAGAACTGGCAGCAGAGGCTACACAAAGTATCCACGCGAAGATGTGCAAGAATAGACCGCACAGTAAGATGGGTAGGCAGAGAAATCAGAGAACCACCCAGTTTCCACGAACTAAATGACTTGGAAACATTCTTGACACAGTATGAAGACACAGTGTTAGAAAACCAGAGACTATTAGCACTTGACTTAACACTCAAGGCCACATCCGGAAGATGGTGGGGCGCACACAAAGAGACAATCACATAATGGTACCAATTTAAGTGGTTACTGTGCATAAGGTTTGGCACAGAACAAAAAAACAACAAACAATAGAGGTATGAAGGACAAGGGACACCAACATAACACTTGGAGAAGTGCAGAACATTGTGGAAAATGATACCCCCAGAGGAATGGCCTCATTACTTCATACACACTCTAGAGGGCATACCAGCGAATTGGTATATGGACCAAGAATTGCGCAAGGGAACTGCGACCTAGACGACATTGCAACATAATTTTTCAATCACTTTCTCATTTGAAAATGAGAACCCCAACATAGACCCAACCCTTAAATGGATCAGAGGAGTAATATTCATCAAAGAACCAGAAGTAGAATTGATCACAGAAGAACAACAATGGAACAAACAGACAGTCAAGGACCTGTTGTCATGTTACCATGTGCAAGAGGAAGCACTGGATGAAGACAACCCGCACGATATTAATATCAAAGAAGTAGAAGGTGAAAGAGATGTGGAAGGCCCACCCATATAATCCAAATTCATTTCCGCACCAATCAAGATAAAGAAAGTTAACATCGGGACAACTTAACAGCCCAAAATGGCCAGCATTGGAGATTACTGGGATGAGCAAAGAGTAGAAAACACCACAGAATTGTTGCGTGAATACAACAACTTATTTCCTACAACATTTACAGAGATGAAGGGTATAGCCAGAGAGTTAGGAGAAATGAAGATACCACTCAGACTTGACGCGAGACCTATTAGACAGTGACCCTATAGATTGAACCCAATATACAAATAGAAAGTCAACGTTGAGATTGACAAGATGTTCGAAGCCAACATCATAGAACTGGTTGAGGAATCATAATGGATAAGTCTAATGGTAGAACAGGACAAGAAACAAGGAGGGATCAGGATATGTGTCAACTTGAGGAAGTTGAACGATGCATGCTTACACGACCCATTCCCTACACCGTTCACAGATGAAGTGTTAGAGAATGTGGGAGGACATGAAGCTTACTCTTTCACCGATGGATTCTTAGGCTACCATCAGATTAAGATAGCATAGGAGGATAGATACAAGACCACGTTTGTGACAGAATGGGGATCTTATCAATACACAGTCATGTCGTTTGGACTAAAGAATGCACCAACAATATTCTTCAGAGTGGTCATCGCATCATTTAAAGAATTCATCCATCAATTTCTTGAAGTATACCTAGATGATTGGACATTCTATAGTCTTTTGAAAAACCATGTGGAAATTTTACGGTTGATGTTAGAAAGATGGACATAGTGTAAGATATCGTTGAATATTAAGAAATGTATATTTGGAACATCATTTGGGATACTATTAGGCCATATAGTATGCAAACAAGGGTTCTTAGTAGATCCGGCAAAGATCGTAACCATTGTTAACTTGTCAGCACCAAAAATAGTCCGTCATCTAAGAGCGACGTTAGGACACACGGGATACTATAGGAAATTCATCAAAGGATATGCACAGATCACAGAATAGATGGAAAAGTTGCTAAGGAAGGATACAAATTTTTAGTGGAGTGACGAGTGTCAACAAGGTCTGGATACCTTTAAGGAAAAGATGGTTACCGCACTGATATTAGTATTTCCATACTGGGAGAATGCATTCCACGTGCATGTAGATGCATCAACGATAACACTTGGAGCCATCTTGGCGCAGCTAGGAGCGGGAGACTTGGATCACCTAGTAGCATTTGCAAGCAGAAAGTTATCAGACTAAGAACATAACTATAACACGACAGAAAGAGAAGGCCTAGCCATGGTTTATGCACTGCAAAAGTTTAGGCATTACTTACTAGGAAAACACTTTAAGATGTTGACAGATCACTCAGCCCTAAAATACCTATTCAACAAGCCAGTGTTGGGGGGGAGAATCTGTCAATGGTTATTGTTATTTCAAGAATTTGACTTTGAAGTAATAGTTAAACCAGGAAAATTGAACGCAAGACCTGACCACCTGTCAAGGGTCACAAATGGAGAAGAACCTATGAATTTAGAAGACAAATTTCTTGATGCAAAGTTATTCTCAATACATATTGTTGATGAATACTTCACAGATATCATCCAGTACTTGAATACAGGTATTATGCCGCAAGAATATAGCACCATGCAGACGAAAAACCTGGTAGTCTGCGTTGTCGACTATAAACTGATTTTTGGACATTTATATAAAATGGGTGCAGATAACATCTTGCGAAGATACGTGTTAGAGAACGAAAGACAAAGAATTTTAGCAGAAGACCAAGAGGGAATAGCAGGAGGGAATTATGCAGGGAAAGCTACCGCGCAGAAGCTATTGCGCGTAAGACTATGGTGGCCAACGATTCACAGAGACTCAAAGGAGTACTGTCAAGGATGTGATGTTTGTAAAAGGGTAGGCAAACCCAATAGAAAGGACTAGATGCCATTACAACCACAAGTAACATTACAGTCATTTGACAAGTGGGCAATAAACTTTGTGGGACCAATCAACCCACCCGCAAAAAGAACAGGGGCTCGGTAGATTATCACCGCGATGGAATATTTAACAAGATGGGTGGAAGCCACACTAGTAAAAGATTGCAATGCAGAAACAAAAACGCACTTTTTGTTTGAACACGTAATCATTAGATTTGGGTGCCCAAGAGTTTTGATGAATGATCAAGGCATGCACTTCATAAACATCACCATCTGCCCGATGACTGAATAATTTGAAGTCCATCATCAGAAGAGAACACCGTATCATCCACGGGAAAATGGAACAGTGGAAGCCTTCAACAAAATCCTAGTGAATGCCCTAAAAAATATTTGTAACATCAATAGGGACGACTAGGACCTCAAAGTACCAGCAGCATTATGGGAATACAGGACTACATGAAAAAATTTGATAGGGCACACACCATTTAAACTGGTTTATGGCCAAAAAACAGTGGTGTCATTAGAATTTTTAGTACCAAGATTACGCGTAGCAGCCATCACCCAAATGACTCAATGAGGCATAGTATAGGAGAGACTGAAACAGTTACTGACCATGGAGGAAGACTAAATATTGTTAGGATTCCACCAACAAGTTCAGAAAGCAAGAGACAAAGCTTGGCACGATATACACATCAAGAAGAAGACACTCAAGGAAGGAGATCTAATATTGATGTATGACAACAAATCATTTCATCACTCAAGAAAGCTCAGAATTAATTGGTTAGGATCGTACGAGGTAAAATCTGTCATAGATGGAGGAGTTGTACAGTTACAAGATTTATCAGGCGTAGAACTCAGAGGAATGATCAATGCGAGCCAATTGAAACTATGCAAGGACAGTCGACCATCCACCACGCAGTAAAAAAAAAAGAACAAAAAGGAAACAAAACCAAAGTGGGCACAGCACACCAAAGGTAGAAAGGCCATGCAAATTTGGAAACACAAATTTGGTGAGGAGAAGGAAAATGGCTACATACAAAGGGAAACAAGTGGGAAAAGTAAAGCTAGAAAAAGCAGGACAACAAGACAACACTAGGAAGAATTAAAGGATGGAAAGGACTGATGGGACAACACATTAATCGTGCCAACTGGAGATAGCATAACAGAAGCAATGGAAAGTATGAAACTGAAGGAGATGCATTGAATCGGTAATCAAGGTGCATTAAACCCAAAACCAAGGAAGCGTCCTTGACAAGCTTCATGGGAAATCCATACAACACATGAACATGGGAGCCCATAGTCTATTCATGAAGACAGAGTATACAGAGAGAAACAAAGACTAAATAACACAGAGTGAGTGCACAGAGATCACCAAGACCGTCCGAGTCCAGCAGACAGTTGACATTCACTGCCATGGCACCGCCCAAACAAGTAGAAGCAAGCCAGATCGCCAGAAGAACTAAAGTTCAAACCAGGTCCTGAGGACAAGCGAAAGAAGGTGAACAATAGTCACTAGAGATCATCGATATCGATGAAATCCCATCCCTAGAGATGATATCAGTGAATCCCACACCGATACTGGAAGAAATTCAACAGCCAGAAGTAGAGGCCATGAAGGTAGATACGTCAATAGTGATGCAGGAGCCTTAAAGCCAAGAAGCAGAAACCCTAAAGGAGGTGAAACTAGAGAGCACTGAAACGTCCCTAGAAGTTAATGGAACGACGCTAAATCTAGAAGCAACAGTGGAGCCAGATGAGTCTCAAACGAACATCTCAGAACACCTAGCAGGGGAGACGGGTGAAGATGTCTCAGCTTGGCCAGAATGGTTTACGGAGGAGAAACTGGAAGCTATTGGAGCTTCGAGCCAGCCACCGTAGAAAAAATATAAGATACATATACCAAGGTCACCACCTAAGAAACCAACAACAAAAATTGTTCTACCGTGCATACTAGCTGGGGTACAGGTAGGACCAGAGCTACTCGGCCATGTCGGGAAGCTAGAATATTCATACCACGATGTAGTATATGAATCCAAGTTTCCATAATTTACACATAGGGTATTTATATAGACCACGGGCATAAATCCAGTTGGAGAACCGATTAACCAGCCATGCCAGTGGGCAACAGGACTAGCGAAAACTGGAATTTTAGGCCTGTTGAACCTACCACATTTTGGCAGAATCCAGTATGAAATAGCATGCATCAAACAACTGTTAGCAGTCACACATGGAGGGGAAATATGATTGGAAAAGCTCATCCCCATAATCGTTGAGCTTATTGCGCAAATAACAGGGTTACCAATTCGAGGTATGGATCCCGCGTTGTTTTTGGATGACAAAACCAAGGAGAAAGCGCTAGCAGAAGAGATGAACAAGAATTATGGAACCACCAAGGGGAAAATAGGTATCATTGATCTAGGTGGATATCGGTGGCCACCCACCTTTTCCGACTGGCTCAAAACAATTTTCTGGCAATTTTGGCAATTTACTATTTTTAGCAGGTTTTACCTTCCGAGGCCATTTTGAGGGCCTAAATGAAGGTATTTTGAGATCGAGGTTCTCAATGATAGAAGAAGACATGATTAATCCCCCAAAATGAATCTTCTCGATGATACCTTTCCAATGAGCTATCATACGCCTAAAACGGAGATCGTATGCAAAAGTTACGACCACGGGAAGTTGATGTACTAACTTACCCAAATGGGGCCCACATGAATTTTGGCGCTTCATCTCCTAGGGTTAGGTTTTTGGATGTCTAGAGTTTTTGGCATTCCTATTTATTGTAAAAAGGCCTTCAAAGCCTCATTGTAATCATCTTCTTGCGAATGCGAGTAGCCATCACATCTCTTCTCAGAGATAAGCTGCCACCATTCTAGCGAGTCTTTCACTCTGTATTTTTATAGTCTCTGTACATTTCTTTCATTAATAGAAATCGTGTATTACTGTATATCTGTGTTTATGGTTTCATCTCTGATAAATTTATGTTATATTATTGAATATCTGTGATATATCTGTGCATTTCTTTATTATATCTCCGATCTCATTTCGTGCCGAAAATAATGCGGATCAATCATCATCAAACGAATCAACAACACAGCCACACAATTGGGCATGAAAATCTTACCCTGCAAGCTTCTAAGAAAATGTCACAGGGAGGAAGTCCCAACTGGAGTTGTTGTAGTTGCATCCCAGTGTGCAGAAAGCACCTCAATCAACTTGGCACCATACTTATTGAACTTGTTCCTAGAGGACTATAAGGATGCACATGACCTAGGCACAGAGTTTCACTACTCATGGTTGATTACCTTAATAGCCTTCATGGGATGGCAAGAGCTAAGGTATGTAGTTTTTTGTACCAGACCAAAGCCACAGGGATCGAAGTACTTGTTTCTCAAAGCCAGGCTAGACTCAAGGAAAAAGAAGGCGAACGGATCCATTTTTGAGGGAATCATACCTACACAACCTACAGGAATCCATCTCCAAGACATGGAGAATTACACCAGATGTTGTCGCGCGATATGTAGACATCGCCAAATTCTAGGCAACACATAAACAATGTGCATAAAGGAAAAGAATGATCCAGCGAAACAGTGGCTACAAATGCACTACTGCATCACAGAGGGTGATATTGACATGGTCATTAGCAAATGGCCCGAGGAATGGAGGATTCCATCCATCACCCAGGAAGAGTCAGAAAGAACAACAGAGCAAGAGGCAGAGCAGGGAGAAATGTAGCCTCCATAAATCCAACTGCCCAAGAAACCAAGAATGGGCCAAGGAAAACCAACACAGGCAGACAAAGGGCCAAAGAAAATGGGAACCCAAAAGGGGGAGAAGGGGAATACATAGTCGTCCAAAGAGAGGCAGAAGCAGGTCGAGGTTGCGCAAGAGACCGCAACAAGTCCCAATTCCTAGGAAATAGGGGGAAGCAAGAGACCAGCCACGCAGACCGGAGGATTGCACAATAAAATGAAGGCACAAAGACTGCCTCCAGAATATACGATTACAGAGGATGAAGCGGAGATGATAGCTCGAATGGTCTAGGATTTCCTATCTAAAGACTTTGACCATGTATCACATCACAGGGAAAAAATTCAAAAATAGTTGACAGAAATGGGGAATTTCCTTAAGAAATTCGGGGAAGTACAGATAGAAAGCAACAGTAGGGGCATCGAACCATTAGCACCATAGACCGAGGAAAGAGTGGAGGTAGAAGAATGAGATCCAATCCACTCATTACCACATGCAAACAAAACGTTCTACATCACACCTAGTATGTTGTGCATGGAAGAAATCGTGGGGCAGACACCCTTGAAGGATTTAAGCCACATCCAATTGGTCTTGACACAGATGACATCCAAGGAACTACACAAGTTGCAGGTTAGCGTCGACCATGAGTTACAGTCTCATGCACACAAATACTTAGTATAATTATAGCGAGCAATAGAGAAGCAGGAGGTGCTGGAAAAATTATGTGAGCAGGCCAAGTCTAAAACTCAGGAGGAAAGAGAACGCAAGAATGAACTAGAACGAAGAGTAGGAGGAACTTTTGAGAATCTTCCAAACACCGTGCAGGGGAATGAACTTGCAGTAGTGGAAAAGATTGATTAGATTGTGTAGGCAATCGAGAAATACTAGAAGGATATTGAGAATCTATGAGATCAGATCATGCCAACCACGCCACTAGCAATGAAGGAGCAAAGGAAGCAGGAATCAACAGCACAGTTGCAGAAGATAGAGCAGTAGGTCAACACAACTGCTGACATGTTCAATAAAGAAGTGCAACGTTGGACCAAGTTGGAGGAGGATACGTAGGTCTAACGGTGGGACAAGGAAGAGGAAAGAATCAATGTAGCAATCCAATAGTTCAAGAAGAAGCAGAAGACAATACCAATCCCAGAACAAGTCAAAGGGACATAGGAGATGAAGAAGTTGCAGGAAGAACTCATCACTGTGAAAATGCAGAAACAGGAGTGCCAGGCTCAAATGGAGCCATTACATGAGAGGGTAGTAGAAGTATTGGCATAGGCAGAGGAAGCTAAGACACATATAGCACATGCCAAAATAGAATGTGAAAAATTGATCAGCAATGAAGTGGCAATCCAGGTAGTGAACACAATCAAGGAGAAAACCATGCAGGCACTAACACAAGCAACAGAGCTCAAGGAAAAGTTCCACACGATCACCAAGGAGATCGAGGAAGCTTAGAAGGATTGGGTGGCTCGAGACAAGCCACATGTCAGTGTTGGGGGCCTGTTGGAAGCTAGTCAAAGTAGAAAGAAGGATGATCGTGGGGAAAGACAACATGCAGAAAGGAAAGCAACAGCTAGAAGGAAATGCAACATGTGTGCATGCAAGAAAGCGTGCACAAGGAAAGTGACAGTTGGAAGGAGGAAAAAAACACGCACATGGAAGGAAGACCTAATGTTGGAAGGGTTAGGGTTTTGGTAAAGTATTGTAATGGTTGAAGAGCCAAAGATGTATAAATACAGATACTGAGGTATTGTGGACAAGTTCTGTATTCTTGAGGGATTTTGTAGTTGTTCAGATTTAGTTAGTAGTTGGCTTTGCATTATCGTAGATATGTATGAGTTGACATGATATGTAATGTTGTTTGTATGAACTATTTTGTAAGATGTTGAGATAGAGGAGAGAAGAGAAGTTAGATATTGATGACTAGATCGCAGGCTGAGGAGCCTGGTGTGATCTAGTTCGCCTCATATAGATCTTACCCATCTGAGGGTAATTGTAAGCGTGTGGCACTATAGATGTAGAACTACCATAATAAAAGAGCCAAGAGCCAAATCTTTGTACACATAGTCCAGGAGGGGGTGAACCATGGAATTATTTGTGTAATGTGATGAATGCATGTATATATTTATCTTCTTCCAATAGTTAATTGTTGTGCTTAATGAATGAATGAATTATTATATTGCTATGAAATATGGTTGCGCTTTTAGGGGAATAAGTTGTTGAAGGTAATGCATAGTCATGAATACATTATATTGCAGTCACAAGCTATAGTAGATGGCTCTGAATATAAATCTCACATCTCATACTCAATCTTGGGTTGTAAACACCTGAGTCTTACAACCACCAATTAAAGTTATCTCAAGTGAGACTGTGCAACGCATCCATGTATTGTGTTGCCTTCTGGTTTACAAGGAGGGCCGATATTTTTAGAGGCTTTGTTGGAAACCAGAAATACATGAACCCTGGGTCAATAACTCAGAGTAGAATAGAGGAGAGTAACCAACAGTATCTAACCAAGGGATAAATATGTGGAACCCCTGCGCCCATTGTGTTGGACATATGGCAAGGTTGTGTGTGTTAAGAACCAAATATCAATATAGCATAGAAAAACCTCAGAATAAGTACTCAATGCCTTGAAAAAGAGATAATTTCATATAATAAGCCTCTTCGAGGGGGCAACCTCCTTTTACCCCACATAAATGTTCAAGTACAAGATGACTCCATATGAAAATGTATCCTTGGTATATATAGGAGACTAGGAGGTATAATTACAACTAATGGAATAAAGCCGACATAAATAAAATAACATTACTAATGTAATATGCCCTAATTAACAGGTAATGAGCCAATATTAGGGCTTAACATGCCCCTCCCCTTGAGACAAGTGTTGTTCGCAACGCTTGAGTAACTCTGGATGCTTCTGTATAAAAGACTCATCTTCCCAAGTGGAATCTTCAGCTGGTAGTTTCATCCATTTAATGAGATACTCTGAAATGGATCTATTCCTCAGCTGGCAAATTCATGTGTCAATGATGGCTTTAGGCTCCCATATGATTTTTTCTTCCTCATCAAGTTCTGGCAATATAGTTTGAACTAGGATCTTGTCACCTATAACCTTCCTTAATCATAAAACATGGAAAACTGGGTGTACTCGTGAAGATGCAGGAAACTCCAATTTGTATGCCATAGTACCAATCTTTTGCAACACCTTATAAGGGCCATAGTACTATGGTGATAATTTATTATCCTTATTGGCTTTCTTGAGGGACATCTGTTTGTATGGTTGTAGTTTTAAAATCACCTAATCCCCTACTTCAAAACTTCTTTCACTGCGATGTTGATCTGCTTGTTGTTTCATGCAGTTTTGTGCCATGGTCAAGTTGTCCTTTAAGATTTGGAGAACTTTGTGTTGATGCTCGATGTGATCTTCCACTGCTTGAACCTTATATTTTTCTTTTAGAGAAGAAGTGATGGAAGGAGGGTGGTATCCAAAGAGTGCCATAAATGGTTTCATTTTTTTTGCAGTATGAAAGGAATTGTTATACCACCATTCTACCAAGGGTAACCATTTGAACCATTGTGTTTGTTTATCAGAGACAAAGCAAAAAAGGTAGCCTTCCAGACATTTGTTCACTATCTCGGTTTGTAAATTAGATTGAGGATGATAGGATGAGCTATGAGCCAATTGAGTACCCAAACAAGAAAATAATTATGTCCAAAAATGTTCAGTGAAGATGGGATATCTCTCACTTACAATAATATTTGGGCTACCATGTAGCTTTTGAAATGTCTCCATGAATGCGATGGAAAATGTACTAGCTTTGAAGGGATGAGAGAGTGCACAAAAGTGTGCGTACTTGTTCAGTCTATCAACAATCACCATGATGACACTCTTTCCTTCAGACTTCAATAACCCTGTGATGAAATCCATGGAAACCTCTTCCAAGCGCTGAATTGGGATGGATAATGGTTGTAAAAGACCTAGTGTCTTAATTGTTTCCACCTTATTTTGTTGCAAACCAAACATTCTGTCACAAACCTTTGAACATCAGTTTTAAGGCCATCCCAAAAATAATCCTTCTTGAATCTATGGTAGGTTTTCAAAAATCCCGAGTGCCCTCCTACTGGAGAGGTGTGCAATTCCAATAGTACCTTTTGTTTGAGCTGGGCGTTCTTACACAAATATAAGTGATCTTTGTACCATAGTGAATCATTTTTCCATCTAAATGTATCTGATGCACTAGAATCCTACTGCAACTTTTGAATGAGAGTCCACACTTTTTCATCATTCTTCCATTCATCCCTTGATTCTATTATCCAATCAGGTTGGATGATCGAGATAGAACAGAGAAAGGCCTCAACATATTGCTTCCCCTTTTTATAGACGATTTCAAAATCATAACCCAGTGTCTTGGTTACCCATTTTTGTTGTTCTTCTGAAGATAGTCTTTGTTCCAAGAAGTATTTAAGACTATCATGATCTATTTTGACCTTGAAGTGCCTACCTATTAGGTAAGGACAACATTTCTTCAATTCATGTAGTATTTCCATCATTTCCTTTTCATAAACGGGTTTGTGTAAGTCCTTTCCCTTGAGTGGCCAACTTTCAAAAGCCAGGGGCCTTCCTTCTTGCATTAGGATAGCACCAATTCCATTTCCCGAGGTATCACATTCCACAANTTGTGAAGTCTGGAGTGGTCAAGATAGGAGCTTTTCACATCACCTCTTTAAGTTGTTCAAAAGCTTTAGTTGCCTCTAGACTCTAGATTCCATGAAAATGCATCCTTCTTAGTTAGTACCGTTAAAGGTGCTAATATTCTTCCATAGTGTCGAACAAACTTGCGGTAGTAACCTGTCAAACCCAAAAATCCTCTAATATTCTTCAATGTTTTAGGAATCGGCCAGTCCATCATAGCCTTAATCTTGTTAGGGTCTACCTTGACACCTTCATGAGATACAATATGACCCAA
>ML801413.1:230237-279735 GCA_009831015.1 Picea engelmannii | reverse complement strand
GTTTCCCTGTGATACCTCTTAACTCAATTTATTTTCCTTCCAATGAAAATTTCATGAAAAGTTCTTGAAAATTAAAAGCCACTGTTCCTAATGATTGTAACCATTGGATTCCTAGTACAACATCCGCACCACCCATGGGTATATAAATCATTGTACTATTCATTACATATTCCCCCATAGTAATATTGATCTTATTGCATTTTCCTGGGAAATTGATAGTTCCTCCATCTGCAATCATTACTTGAAAATTTGGCGTTGGATATACAAATCAATTGAGAGCTTTGGCTAATTTATAGTGAATGAAATTATGAGTACTGCCAAAATCAATTAGGACTATTACCTTTTTCTTTTTGATGTATCCTTAAATCTTGAGGGTTTGAGGAGTGTTAATTCTAGCCAATGCATTACATGATATCGTGGGAGTCAACTCTTCAAACGAAATTGCTTCTACGTTTTCATCTTGAGATGGTTCTTGTTCTTCTTCTTCTTCCTCTTCACAATCTGTGTAGAATAATTTATTCTCACCACACTTATGTCCCTTACTGTACTTGCTATCATAATTAAATCATAAACCTTTTGCTTTTCTTTCCTCCAATTGTTGAGGTGTCAACCTTGTAGGTTGAGATGTTTTAGAAGAAGGATAATTGTTCTCTCTATAGATGTTAGGATTGGTCCTTCTAGTAGACATAGCCATATTTTTACTTTCAACATTTCTTGCACCTTAAATGCATTCTCCAATGATTTGGGTTCCCAAATGAGAGCCTCATGTTGAATGTTATCCTTTAAAGTTCCTATGAATACATCAATCAAGTGCTCATCTGGAATATATGTTACCTTTATATTCAATCTTTGGAAGTTCTCAATGTGCTCGGTAACTGAACCCTTTTGCTTGAGATTTATCAATTGGCTAAAGACGGTATTGCTCCTTGTATCCTCATAGTGTGCTATCATTTCTTTGGTGAAAATTGTCCAAGTGACGAGTGATTTGCGAGAAAAAATCCACCGATACCATACAAATTGATTGGGTTCTAAATATAAATAATCAATTCGTACCTTTTGTGTATGTGGCACATTATGTAGATCAAAGAATTGCTCCATCTTAAGTATCCATGTGCTTGGGTCCTTGTGATCAAACTTCCTCATATCGATCTTAGGAACGTGGTTGGTTGTCAACCCAAAGTTGGAGTTTCTCCATTCTTGATTCACCTTCCTTGTGTCCACATCATGAATTTCATGGGATGCATTTTCACTTTCAGGTGTCTTCTCTGTTACAAAATTTTTCAATACTTCCATGATCTCCTCTTTTAAACCATCCAACTTAGTATTTAATGCCTCCAACTTAGCTTCCATCTCTTGTAGTTCATATTTTGTTACTATCTTCTTCTGTAAATCATTTATGTCCCTACGCATTTCTTCACCTTCATCAAGAGTCCAAGTAGGATTGTCTGGAGGCTTATTTGGTGTAGAAGTTCCCTTTTTGGGTGGCCTTTTGGCCAAGTATCACTTTTGAACCTTGATTTTGAGGTGGTTCTACTAGACAATCTTTCTTCTGTTGTATCTCCCAAGTTTCGGCCCTTCTGGGTATGAAAATTTATTTTATGTAGTTCTCGGATATTTACTCTCTGCAATTCCATAGGTCTGATAAAAATTGGATGTGCCAAGTGGAATTTACGGTAACTTCCCCACAACTTGCTAATTTTTGGACTTTCTAGGAGATCTCACTTGTATAGCGTTCCCCGCACAAAATGATTGATATAAAATTCTAAAACTCATACCAGGAATACTACAGACTGTCCACTATCCAATGAAACCAGTCTCACTCAATTTGGATACTCTAGGAAGAAGTTATGATTTTTTTACCTGGAACACCTTCTTGAGACTAGTCAATGGGACTAGTCAGATACCCTATCTTCCACAGGGTGTATCTACAAATTTAAGATGACCCAAAAGCTGAAAGTTTTACCACAAATACCTTACTAATTTCTGTGAATATCCTTTGAAGTTCAGGGTCTGAAACATTACAGAAAAAGTTTTATAGCGCAAATTCCGCAATGACTCAGTTCAAAACGATTCCAAAACCCTCTATTGCACAGGATATATATCAGAAATTATAAGGCCTCAGGAGCTTAAATTTTAACCCAGCGTACCTTGATTCGTCTACTAAATATCCTCCAAACCATTTCTTTTGAAACGTTGTAGAAAAACATTTATAGCGAAAATTCCAAGGTTTCTCATATGTAGAAGCAAAACCCCAAGACCTTGAGCTCTGATACCATATGTTAAGAACCAAATATCAATATAGCATAGAAAAACCTTAGAATAAGTACTCAACGCCTTTAAAAAGAGATAATTTTAGATAATAAGCCTCTTCGAGGGGGCAACCTCCTTTTACCCCACATAAATTTTCAAGTACAAGATGACTCCAAATGAAAATATCTCCTTGGTATATATAGGAGACTAGGAGGTATAATTACAACTAATGGAATAAATCCGACATAAATAAAAGAACATTACTATTGTAATATGCCCCAATTAAGGGGAAATGAGCCAATATTAGGGCTTAACAGTGTGGTATGTAACCAAGGGCTGAACATTTGGAACCCCCACACCCATTGTGTTGGACATATGGCAAGGTCATGTGAGTGCTAAGGTGTGATTCCATGAATAGGATTGAGGCTAGGCCCCAACCTTTTTTCGCCTGAATGGAACCTTAACTCCAATTCATATAATATTTAACACACTATAGTGTTAAGTACCAATGATAGGCAGGCTAGTATCTCATCTTGCATGGAGACTCTAGACTTGGTGGAGGTATCGAGTTTTACCCTCGTGGACTCCATAACATTTTAATCAATATTCCAATGACAGGGTGCCACGTGGCATCCCTTGGCTAGGCCATGTGGCACCTTCCCATTTGCTTACCTACATGCCATGTGTCAGCATTAAATAGGTCCATGTCAACATTGCCAACTCACCTGTCACATCATCACCTGGAAACTTAGCAATCCATGTCACCCTATCACGTCATTTGTATTGATTGTACGGTCAGCTACCATGTGGAATGCATGAATTTTACAGTCAGCAAAAATTTTGTATTTTTGGAAAAGTTGAAAGATTGTGATATCTCTCGCATACGACGTTTGTTTGATCCCATTCAAGTTGTGTTGGGATCGTGAAGATGAGACCTACGCATGAGTCTATTTTCAAACAATTCTGAGCACTTTGATTTTTGAGAATATTTTGATCCCCTGGATCACTCCTCCCCATTGAGAAGCTTTTGGACCTCCAAAATACTACTTTCAGTCAATACGAAGATGAGGGTATAGTTCTCTAACCTTTCCAACCTCAATCCATTTAGATTTTTGTTATCACTGGAATTTCTTCTGCAAATGTTTACAGGAATCCAACATCTTCAAAACACCCATTAGTTCATCCATGGCCCAGAAAATGCATTTCCAAAGGGCACAAAACTATACAACTGGTTAAAAAATCAGCATGTGCTAAGGATACAAAGGCATCGTGCACATGTGCGATGGTCGAAAAATGCCAGAAAAGCACATATGCGCCCAATGCGCGAATGTGGACGCAAAAATCTGTGCATACCTTAGAACGATGCATTTATGATTTTGGTCGGCCTTCCACCCACTTATGGTTCATCTCCCAAGTCGATTTGACACCCAAATCCAAGCTGAATCTGAGTGGGGAGTTGGTCAAAGACCTAAGGGTGCCGTAAAGAGCCCCTTGTTCACACTAAAGGCTAGTTGAAAAATGCCTCAAAGCTTTGCTATAAAAAGAGGCCATGGTTTCACTATATTTTCAAGGAATTCTCTTGGAGAATCCTCTTTTCTCACCAAGAGCATACAAGAACCATTTCATTTAGCCATTCACATCACCTCTTGAGTGAATGGGCTTTGGATTTATTCACCATTTCCTTCTAGTTTTCTAATTGTAAGAAGAGCTCAATCATTGGGGGTTCAAGAGCCCTCCCTTGAAGGAAGAGGGGACCCATAAGTCTCCCTTTATCTTTGGTGTTTTCCCACTAATATAACTTATCCATTGGTGGCATGAATGTTGTCTAATTTTTTTTATATTTCCCTTATGCACTCTAGTTTAGTTTCTTTTATTGTTATTAGCTTAGTTCTTTGTTTATTTCTTATGCTTGATGTTTCTAACTCTTGCATTCACTGTTGTCTTTTCCAGCTAACCCAATTGGACTTGTAAGCATCCTTATTTTGCTCATTTAGGTGACGAAAGGACACAACACTTTTCTTGGATTTGTTCCTTTAAGACCAACATGAAGGTATTCCACATTCCCTCATTTTGAAGTTCTCATCCTATTGTCAAGGATTGTATCCTCTTGTAATTCTAAAAGATAGTATGGCGAGAAATCATCTATGGAAGGAATCTGAACATGCTCTCCTTGATCATCAATCAAAGGAGGCTTATATAATCTCAAATTCTTAACATTAACAATTGTGTACATTTTCATATAAGGAGGCAAATCCAAAGGGAAGGCATTGTTACCAATCTTTTCAAGAATCTCGAAAGGTCCATATCTAATTGGTTTTAGTTTTTTACCTTCTCCTTTAAGCCTCTCTTTTCTAATGTAAATCCAAACTTCATCTCCAACTTGGAAACTGTAATCAACATGATGCTTGTCACATCTTGTCTTGTACTTGGTTTGGCTCTTTTACAATTGTTCTTGTACCATTTGATGCACCAATTGAATGCTTTCAATAAACTTGTATCTTCTATCAATTTCATAATGACCATCAATAGAAAAATCCTTCCTAAAGATAAAAATCTAAAGGAGATTTTGGAAAATAACCAAAACATGCCTCAAATGGAGATGTTTGAGTCGAAGAGTGCTTAGCTCGGTTGTAAGCATGTTGAATGTAGTGTAAGTGCTCATCCCAAAGCGTAGGATGTTTGCTACAATAACCATGAAGAAGATGTACTATTGTTCTATTCACCACTTCTGTTTGACCATCATTTTTGGATGAAATGTTGTGCTCTTTTTTAGCTCGGTGTCCATGAGTGCCCATAATATTGACCAAAAGTTTTCAATAAATCGATAATATCGATCAGAAAAATGGATTTGGGCAACCCAAAATGTACCCAAACATGCTGAAAGAACATTTGTGTCATTTTTTCAGTTGTAACCTACTTCTTACAAGGCATCAAAATACACATTTTTCTAAAATGGTCAACCACGACATAAAGATAATCATGATTCTTTTTAGACATATGCACACCTCCTACAAAGTCCATGGAAATGATTTCCGAAGGATGAGAAGGAACCGGAAGTGGAGTATACAAACACAACTTTATATTGCTAGGCTTACTTGTAGCACATAAAGAACATCCTCTTACATATCTTGAAACTCTTTCATTCATTTTAGGCCAATAGCAATACCTTTTCAAATTAGCCATCGTCTTGCCTACACAAAAGTGGCCAGAAATTAGAGAAGAATGTTCTTCCCTTGCGATGTTGACTCTTTCACCCTATGGAATATATAGCTTTCCAAGATGATACCAAAGCTTATCATGCACATGGTAATCCAATTCCTCAACTTGGTTAGAATTACACAAAGTTGCATAAACCTCTTTAAAATTAACATATAAAGCATATTGTCCAATATAGATCTCATGCCTGGTAGAATTATGCTTAAGAATAACTGAAGCACTAACAATAGGCATGGAAAGCATATCAGCAACTTTGTTATAAATTCCTTTCTTATACCTTATAACCAAGTGGAATTTTTGTAGAAAACCCATCCATTTGAAGTTCCTTGCATGTTGTAGCTTTGTTTGTAATTGTAAGTATTGCAATGGTTGATGATATGTGTGAATGATATTCGCTTTTCCCTACAAATAATGTTTCCATTTTTTTACTTTGCACCAATGAATACAACTCCTTATCATAAGTAGGATAATTAATCACATCACCATTAAAAGTTTCAGAATGAAAACAAATGGACTTACCATGTTGCAACAAGACTGCTCCCATTACATAATTACTTGCATTTGTTTGGATCGCAAATGGTTGTCTCAAAGTAGGAAGTGCAAGAACTGGACTTCAACTAATATTCTCCTTCAATGCATCAAAAGCTTTTTGTTTCTTGCCTCCCCATTGGAAAACTTGCTTGATGTTGGTCACTACATGTAATGGAGCTACAATTGAAGAGAAGTTAGCAATAAACTTTCTCCAATATTGGGCTGCTCCCCAAAAGATTCTTACCTCTATCACATTGTTGGGCTTGGGCCAATCCAAAATGACTTTGACCTTGGAAGGATCAATTTTTAGTTCTCCTCCTCCAACAATATGACCCAAGTAAATACGTGAGGTATTTCCAAACTAACATTTGGACATCTTCAAAAAAAAAAAATCTTCCTTCAAGACATCCAAAACTTGCTTACATGCATAACATGATCTTAACGAGATTTGCTAAATATCAAAATTTCATCCAAGTAGACAATCACACAATCATCAAGAAAAGGCCTTAAAACATCATTCATAACTCTCATGAATGTAGCAGGAGCATTACAAAGCCCAAATGGCATAATCATCAATTCAAACAAAACTTTCTTTGTTTTGAAAGTTGTCTTCCATGTGTCTCCTTCAGTAATCCTAATCTAATGCTATCCACTTCTCAAATACAACTTAGTAAAATACTTAGCATATTTCAATTGATCAAACAAATCATCAATTCTAGGAAGAGGATAACGATTCTTTACCGTAATCTTGTTCAAGGCTCTGAAATCTACACACATGCACCATGTACCATCTTTCTTTGGCACTAAAACAATTGGTGACCCACATGGCGATGTGCTTGGCATGATAACCCCTTTGTCAAGCAACTCTTGGATTTGTTTTTTAATTTCAATATTCTCCATGATTGACATCTTGTACATACCAATGTTTGGAAGAGGACAATCTTGTTGCAATTGTATCTCATGTTGGATACCCCTTTTTGGAGGTAATCCTTTTAGTTCCTCAAACATATCATCATATTGGTTAACAACCTCATATAAATCATATTTCAAATTTGCATCACAACCTTGGAAAGCTTCTTTTTCAACATTGTCTTTGGGTTTGATCATCAAGAGGACAAAGTTCTTACTAGCATTGACTAATCTCTTCATTTATCCAACATTTACAAGTGACAAATTCAACTTCTTTGTATGTGCTATAACAATGTACTCAACTCCATTTTTAAACAAATTATATTTGTTCTTGTGACCATGAAAGATGGCTCTCTTATCATATAAATATGGGATTCCCAACACAATACCACAAATATCCAATGGAATAATATCAAGCTCTACCTCATCTATAAGGTTTGAAGTGATGGAAAATCTAAGTTTACATCTTCTTGTCACATGCAATTTGGGATTGTCACATGTCCAACCTAGAGGGTATGGTTTAGGATCTAGAGTAGTTTCCAATTTTAATTTCTTGATAGTGTCTTCCGAAATGAGGTTTTCTTGAGATCCAGTATCAAGAAGAGTATCTATCTTGGTATGCTTGGAAATAAACCTTATGTGGAAAATCTCTATTCTTTATTTTTCATGTTGAGTTTCATTGAGGCTACTACTACTTGAAGAACTAGTACTTGCAATAGAATCCTTACCTTGAAAACCCATGGTTGTAATTTTTGTTTCATCTCTCGAATCATAACCTAAATCATGTTGTGTAGTTGCAGCAGTCTTTGGTTTTCCTTTGTTGTTGAACTTTTTGGGTCTCTTTCCAGGATGAAGTTTCCAACAATGGTCTTCATCATGGCCATATTTTTAATAGTGTTTACATGTAAGTTTTTCTCCCTCTTTCCTGATTGAAGCATTCTTTATTTCATTTCCCTTTAAATTCTTCTTTCCCTTATATCCATGAAAAAATGGCTTCTTGCTGCCCTCTTGATGTTCATTCCTCCCTCTTTCTTCCAAATGAGTTTCATGTACACAAACTTCATCTAAATTTGTAGGGTTAAACATAGGTATTATGTGCCTCAAGTAGTTATGAAATCCTCCAATGTATTTGAGTAGAGTTTCTTGAGAAGATAAATCTATACCCAAAATCAAATATCTTCTTATAAATTCTTGAGTGTATATTTGCACATTTTTCCCTTTAGATTGTCTAAATTTTTGCCAATCCATAATATCTTTCCGCATGTAATCTAATGGATAAAATTTCTTTTAAGTGCAACAATAAAATCATTCAAAGAGGATAAAACTTTACCATGTTTCTTCATGACCTCTTGATTTTTTGCTTCCCACCAAATGAGTGTTTCACTTTCCAATCTAAGAGAAACAAGTTGAATCTTAGTTTCATCATCTTTGATTCTTTGTATCCTACAATACATTTCAATCTAACGAATCCAGTTATCCAATTTCTCAGCATTTACCTCTCCATTGTACATAGGAAATTCATGTTAGAATTTCATCTATGGCTCATGTATCTTCTTTAAATTTTATGTTTAACTATAACTTGAACCATAACTACTGCAGAAAACCAAGATCAAAAGAAGAATAACCATGCACAAGAACACAAGAAGTATCTTGGGAAACCCTTCTCAACAAGGGAAGAAAACCCAACCAATCCTTTGCTATATTCCTCAAGAGAAAGACCTCCAACACCATCACCAAACCTAGCACACAAGAGGGTGTTGCAATTCTCATAATTTCAAACCACAACTTCTGAAATCATGAGATGACACAATGATAAGTGTGTTTCCTCAATGGGGATTCACCTTTATTTATATAATACTTGTCACATCAAATGATGTGTCTTTTGGCACGATGGGGCCGACCTCAATAACTCAAAATATAATTAATAATTACCATATTAATTAGTATCTTTTTATATTAATTATCTTTTACATTATTTATCTTTTATATTAAGGTGGGGCTGGCATGTACCCTTTACATTACAATTAGGGTTAGAGGCAAGTCTGAATCTTGAAAAATATAGAAAGGGATCTCATACACCCACTAGTGCTCAACCACTAGGGGCACATCCATAGGGATGTCCATATCTCTAGCTCACTGCATTACACAAAAGAACCACTTCTTCACTAGTGCTCAGCCATAAGGATCACATTCACCTGTGCTCATCCACAACCATTTCCAATCAACAAATCTTCTTTCCCACTGCATTACACAAGAGATTCATCTGGATTTTCTCATCAACTCTCTACTCAGACGAGGCTAATACATCATCTTCATTTCTATCTCATGACAATGCACCCATCACTTTGGGTTTTCACAGGTTCACCTTGTGCTCATCCATAGGCACGTCCAACTCTGCAGATCTCCTTTCTCACCGCGTTACATAGGAGAATCATCTAGAGTTATTCTCAAATCTCTATAAAGAGGATGCCATCTCTACATTCCAACTCTATCTCAGATAGGAACCACACACCCATCTCATGGGCTCTCTCTTAGGTTTGTGTCATGGAGATTGTCTCACGCAGTTGTAATCATCAACACTCCCTCTCAACTAGGAAAGCATTTTTCATCAGGCCAAGTCTCACACAGAAGTACTTCAAACTTTGTCTTGGTTGTATTCATCAACACTCCCTCTCAAATAGGGAGGTATTGTTCACCAAAATAATTTGGTGAATATGTCTGCAATCTGCTCATATGTAGGAAGGTAATGCATGTGTACTATTTTCCTCTACATCATGTCTCTGATATAATGATATTTTATCTCAATGTGTTTCGATCTATCATGAAACAGTGGGTTCTCAAAGAGATTTACACACAAATTTGTTTATCATCATAGGATCCATCCCATGATCAATTAAATATGTCAAAAGCTTGTGAAGCCATATTGCTTTGCACACTCGATGTTACATACTCTGCTTCTGTGGTATTCAAGACCATAGAGTTTTTTTTTCCTCCCGCATCAGGAAACCATGGAAAACTTCAAAGCAAGACAACAATTGGATGTGCTCTTCTGGTCCACTGTACTCTCTTCTCAATCTGTATAGGTATATCCCTGCAAACTCAAGTCTACACTAGAGACATATCACAGGCCATATCTAATTGTTCCTAGTATATATCTCAATACATATTTCATTGTTGTCCAGTGAGTCTGTCTCAACTAACTCGTGGAATGACTAAGTACATTCACTGCATAGCATGAATCAAGTCTGGTGTTAACCAAATACATCAGTTATCCAATCATTTGTTGAGCAGTCTCATCTGAATCATCATCAATCTTTTTCTTCAAATCCATTACGAAGGATTTTCATTCTGTCATACTGAACTTCTTTAATTATTCCCACTATATATTTTCCTTGACTCAGGAAAAATTTCATTGGTCCTCTGTCATACTTCTTGTCCCAATAAGTAGTGCATCATACTTAGATCCTTCATCTTGAAATCAGAAGTCAAATCTTGTTTGTGACAACACGACTTCTTGAATAAGTCATCAAAATCAGGTTCTTGTCACCAACAATGTAATAGTATAGGTTTGGATCAACAACACTCTTGTTGAAACCCAACTTTAATCAAAAATCCATCTACCTGATGTAGTTTCCAACTCATGGATGGTAGAATAGATGCGAGTGCATCAGGATACTAAATCAATATGTCTCTTCTGTTTGACAACACATTTATTCCAACAAAGGACGAACACCTTCAGTAACCACTCACATAACCAGATCAAATATCAACACACCGATGTTTTCACATGGTAAAACCCCTACAGAGAAACATCCATGGCCCCAGCCAACGCGGCCACTTGGAGAAGTTTATTAATGCAAAGAAAAAGATTACAGAGACAATTTCTCACAATCGATCATTGGCAAATGATCCTCCATGCTCTTTAAATAGAGATCATGGAACAATCGGGTGTTAATCCACATATCAATGGTCATTAAGATTGAGGAGAGTATGAACCATTGGATCACTCTATGTCGGGAACATATTGTGACCGTCAGATTTCCTAACTACAAATGCATACTAATGCATACTAAAGAAACACACTAGAAAACACACTTTTACCTAACGGCACAATAGACCAAGTAGAGCTTACTAATTCCTAAGTGTCTAAATATCCTAACATCCCCCCTTAAGAACAACTTGGGATAGGATTGAAGGATTTACAATAGTGACACAATAGGAGAAGGAAGGAGGCATTGGAGCCTATCCCCCCTTAATGAAAACTTCCTGAACTCCTAACATAGATCGAAGTTTGGAAAACTTCTCTTATGTAAGAGACTTTGTGAAAATATCTGCAACTTGATCTTCTGTAGGGAAAAAGAGAACTTCAATAACTTGATCATGAAGGATATTTCTGATGAAGTGCATGTGTAGCTCGATGTGTTTTCTACGCTGATGTTGAACTAGGTCTTTGGCGAGCTTGATGGCACTCTGATTGTCACACCAAAGGATAGTCGGATGTTGGTGCTGGAATCCAAAATCTAAAAGGATATGTCGAAGCCACAGGGGTTCCTGACTTGCATTTACCGCTTCTTGGTACTCTGCTTCTACTGAAGAAAGTGCAATAGCCTGTTGTTTATTACAGGCCAAAGTGACAGGTCCTGAACCAAGGCTGAAAACATAACCTGCAGTAGACTTTCGATCATCAGGGTTGTCGGCCCAATCTGAATCAGTGAAACCAACCAATAAAGGAGTCCCCCCTGAAATGTAATGTATCCCAAACTGAACTGTACCACAAACATAGCGAAGTATCCTTTTAGATACTTTCCAATAGATTTCATGGGGTGTTTTCATATATCAGGAAAAAATACCGATAGCAAAGGAAAGAGCAGGACGGGTATGATTCAAGTATAAGAGGCTACCAACTAAATGACGGTACAGGGTGGCATTAACTTTAGGAGAAGTACACGTGGCGGAAAGATTAACTCCAGACTGGAAGGGAGAAGGGGTTGGTTTACAATCGTCCATGTGAAAGTGACGAAGAAGGTCACAAGCATACTTAGACTGGGAAAGAAAAATTCCTTCATTGGTTTGCAAAACTTGGAGGCCAAGGAAATAATGCAAAAAGCCTAAGTCTGTCATTTCAAATTTCTTCTTAAGGATGGTTTTCACATGGTTTAAAAGTTTTGAGTCACTACCAATAAGGATAAGGTCATCAACATAAAGGACAAGGATCATGAGATGGATTCCTACTTTCTTGGTATAGACATTAGGATCAGAATGGCATCTAGATAATCCAGTGGCAATAAGAAAGCTATCCATTTTAGCATACCAAGCTCAGGGATCTTGCTTGAGACCATAAAGATATTTCTTGAGGTGACAAACAAGGCTAGAGTCATTCTGGACATAGCCAAGAGGTTGTTCCATGTAGATTTCTTCTTGCAAATCTTCGTGCAAGAAGGCGGTTTAACATCCATCTGATGGACCTCCCATTTATGTGAGGCGGTAAGGGAAAGAACAAGGTGGATGGAATTCATTTTTGCTATAGGGGAAAAGGTTTCATTATAGTCAATTCCTTCAACTTGGGAAAATCCTTTGGCAACTAACTGAGCCTTGTGTCTTTCAACACTTCCATCTGATGCATACTTAGTTCTGTAGACCCATTTGCATCTAACAAGTTTTCTTCCTTTTGGAAGAGGCACAAGATCTCATGTATCATTTTCCATTAAATAATGATATACTTCATTCATTGTTGTATCCCAATCTAGATGACCTGAAGCTTCTACAAATGTCTCTGGATAATGAGTTTCTTAAACTTGAGCCAAAAGAGAAGAGGCTTGTTGGAACTGTGAACATGTCCAACGTTGATCTGAAGGATCACCGAAAATATCACCAGCTACTTCTCGTGTTGAACGGACCCATCTAGGAAGCGGTGGAGATGGTGATGTTTTAGGTTCAAAGGACTCAACTAGAGGAGGGTGAGCAGGCGGAGGTGGATTTTCATCCTCACTGTCATCATCTAAAGAAGAAACCAGATCATAAGAAGGAACAAACACCAAAGATGTCTCGTAGGCCGAAGAAGGCACAATCGCCAAATTAGGCTTGAAGACCAAGAGATTTTCATCAAATTTAACATCTCTTCTAATAATAATTTCATTACAATGTGATTGAAGAAGTTTGTAACCTTTGACATCTTCAAAATAACCAACAAATATACACTTCTCACTTTTAGGCTCCAATGCTTTCCTTTTCTCATCAGGAATGTGAGCCCATGTTATACTGCCAAATACACAGAAGTGACTTACATCTAGTTTAATTTTATTCCAAGCTTCTTTTGGTGTTATATTTTTAAGAACCTTTGTGGGAGTGCAATTTACTATGTAATTTTCACAGTTGATGGCTTCCGCCCAATACTTTAGACTTAATCCCTTAGATTGGATCATACAATTAGCCATTTCTTTTAATGTGCGGTTCTTTCTCTCAGCAACACCATTTTGTTGTGGTGTATATGGAACAGTGTGTTGCATTTGGATTCCCTGTGTAGTGTAGTAGATTGTAAAATTATTGTTCACATATTTGCCTCCATTATCTGTTCTTAACCTTTGAATTTGATGTCCATATTTCTTTTCTACAAGGACCTTGTAGGCCAAAAACTTGTCAAAAACTTCACTCTTGAGTTTTAAGAAGTAAACCCAAGTACGTATAGAAAAGTCATCAATGAAAGTTAAGAAATACTTGCACCCAGAAAAAGAAGGAGAAGAAAGTGGAACACACAAATCATTGTGAACAAGCTGCAAAGGACCTGAGGCGTGCCAAGAGGCACGTTTGACAAAACTGTCCTGATGATGTTTGTCGAGAACACAACCGACACAAACACCATCTCTGCATGAAACAAGAGGAAGACCAGTCACCATATGTTGATTACAAAGTTGTTGAAATGAGTGATAGTTTAGATGACCAAACCGCTCATGCCAAAGTTTGCTCAAGTCATCGCTATGAGCAACAAAAAATGATGAAAAAGATGATGACCCAAAGTTGTCAAACTTGTACAACCTGGTAATATCATCAACAATTCCAGTTGCAAGAACATGCTTAGGATCTTGTAGATCCTTGATTACAACTTGATGAGGTGAAAACTTGATGGTTTTACCTTCACCTGAATGAGTGATTTGATATACTGATAGAAGGTTACAATAAAGACTTGGAACAAATAATACATCGTTGAAATGACCATTATCTACTTGAACTATTCCAGATCCTACAACACTAAGAGATCTATCATCACCAACAAATATTTTCTTGGTGTTACATTCATTTAGAGAAGAAAATATTGCGTTATCCTTAGCCATATGATAAGATGCTCCTGAATCAATAAGCCACTCATAAGAAGAAGAAGTAGTAGTAGAATTTGAATTGAAGGAGAAACCAGAAGCAGAAAGTGCATGTTTGTGAGAAGAAGAAGTAGAATCAATATTGATGTTGTGCTTCTTCATCGTTGCTTCTAAAGATGACATCTTCTTGAAACATTTGGACTCATCATGACCATCTTTATCAAAAAAGTTGCAATGTCTGTTAGTATTCTTACTTTTATATTTTCCTCCTTTGTCACTAGTGGGAGCTAAAGCTGTCTGAGCAGGTTTGGGACCCTTATGTTTTTTTTTGTTGTAGCAAGGATGTTACTTCTTGAGATACTTGGGTTTATCTTTCTATTGGGAAACTAAGGCTTTCTTGGAGGGACCTGCAATGTTGATCACTCCAAATTGTACAAGCTTATCTTCCTCTCGAATTAAAGAAGCACAAAAGGACTCAAGACTCGGTTTTTCATAAGCTTCTTCCCCTAGAGCCTCTCTCATGGCATAAAAGGTAGATACAAACACAAAATATGCACTACCTAGCTTAGAAAGAATAAGATAGATGCAACGATCTTCCTCCATCTTTATCTTACATTCTTCACATAAACTTCTGAGTGTTTTAAACCTAGATAGATAGTCTCCAAGGCAAGAAAAATCATTTGGACTCAAGGTCAATATTTGATTTTCTAACTGTTGTGCTCGAATAATATTGAGTTTACCAAGCACAGATTCAATCGTGTCCCAAGCTTCTTTGGGGTCATCAATATCTTGAAGGTGGTACCTTAAATCAGGAGAGATGGAAATTTTGATTATTCCACATGCTTCATCATTCCTATTATCCCACTTAGCTTTCTTATCAGCATTAGTGGGTGCTTTTTCCTTTCCCAATGTAATCTGGTACAAGCCTTTACTTCTTAATAAATCTTCCATATGAGATTTCCATTGGAAGTAGTTGTTGCTAGTAAGCAAGACAGTACTTGTAGAATCCATATTAAATATGTAGATAATGTGGATTTAAAAACTAAAATTGATGATATGGATGGAAATAGCTCGAAACATTATGCGATTTTAAAAAAAATGGCACTGAAAATGAACTTTCGATGTTAGAGTTATGCCCTTTTAAAAAAGGCACAATCAGTAACCAAATGACCACGTGATTGTGTAAGTTGCTTTATGAAGTGACCCACTTTTATAAAGAGAAGTGGGGATCACTTTTACAATGAAGTTACTTTATAAAAGAAAATTTTCATGCAAAATAAATAACTCTAAAATAAAATATTAAAGCTACTTATAGTGATTCACTTTTATAATTGAAGTGAAATAAACTTTACAATTTTAGCATGAACTTTTTCAAAAAAGGTAACAAAAGAGAGACTTGAACTCAAGACATCTTACTTAATAAGGCAACTTTTAACCAAATGATCTAGCAAAACATATTGTAATTTTCAAAAGGAGGATTGGGGTTGTTGTTGTTGTTGTTTTCGTCCTTGGAGAGCTTGTTCAAAGAAAACTCTTTTCACACAAGAAAAAAATTTCGCTTCTCGATGACAACAAGGGTTAGATCTCGATTAGCTTACCCAGAAGATGCACCTTTTCCTATCTATTTCTGATTTTCCGAGATCACACAGTGTTACACGTCAAAATTACTCAACTAGATCAGTGTCGCATATTCCTCACAATTGTCGTAAGTGTCGGATCTTCCTTACAACTTTCGCAAGTATCGCAAGTGCTTCACAAGTGTCAAAAACATCATTCAAAGCATACTACCATAATGATGACACTAAGGAGGCACTTAAAACATCTCATGTACTTGATTTGGAGAAGGAGAACTGGTTAACTGAAGTCAAGGAACTCTTGACACCTGAAAAGAGCTCTGAATCAAAGGTTTTGAGGGTGAGCGCTCCCCTATATCAGCCTTAGGAGCGTTGGCGCCCCCCTACAAGGCTTCAGAGAGCATTATAACACTCCCCTACCCTTTTATAGGAGCTCTACTCACTTTTGGAATGCTGGCTCTTCCCTTAAGCTTCTCAGGGAGTGCTACAATGCTCTGATACCCCTTTTGCAAGAGCGCTGCCTAATCTGAGGCAGTAGTTGGCCCGTTGAGGAGAATAAGGGGGGGATCTTTCAAGATTAGAAGGTAGTTGCATTCGAATTCTTGGTTTCATCAAGAGATCCCTGATCTAAGGAGGAGGTTCCCCAACTTGTTCTAAAGATAACTCAAGAGGTTAAGCTCCTCTTAACGTATATAAGCAATCTCTATGAAGGGAAAAGGAGAATCACACCAAACTTATGATCTCATAAGTGGTGCTGGAACAGAGCTGGTTGAAGGAAGAAATGTTAGCTTGAAACCTATGATCTCATAGGAAACACACAGTCATCCAAAGGAGAGTGATCAGTGAAGTTGTTGTTATCCAGGTTGTGGATCTTTTGAGCAAGGGCTAGACAAAGAGGACTCGACGAAGCTGTCGCATTCACATATACGATTGTAAGTACTGTTGTCGTTATTCTCATTAATATGACACGCTTGGCCTGTTTCTTTCTATTTTGTGTCTAATGTCACATGAAATTATCATTGATAGATAGATCTGTTTTCAATCTAACATCAATAGAGTAGGAAGTGGTTGTATCTTGTTTGTCTACAGGACTCAGCGAGGAGAAAAGGATCGAAGCGCAACTCGGAGCGTGCAGGGAAAAACGTCGATAAAGAGGTACTTTTGTTCTCATTCCTTCTTATGTGTTAGTTTAGATAGATTTGAAAGGAATTCAGTGTCCACGTTAAGAATTTTCTGTCTTAGAGTTAGGGTCAAGCTCTTAGAGGCGATCTACCTGTCCGCGGGGAGATTTTCCTACAACAGAAACTGGTGACTCCACTGGGGAGATAGCCTCAAATCGAAATTTCTTGTTTTGATTTTCTCCTCATTGACCTTGTTCTACCCCTTGATTGTTTCAGACCTGGTTCACTCCTCTTTTGATTGGTTTCATGAGCTGATTGGCTCCCTACCCCATCATACGCAGCATAGTTGTCGAGTTCGAATTGCAATTTTTGAATTTTTTTGACATTTTTGGGAATTTTTAGACTTGGCGCCCCTATCCTTGTGTTAACAGAGTGCCAATGCTCCCCCATAGCCTTACATAGAGTGTTATAATGCTCCTTTCCTTTGGAAACAGAGAGCCAACCCTCTTTTGGCAAAAAACCTTCCAGAATTGCCTTTTTCAGGGTTTTTCTCTATGCCTCTCTTGTTGGGTCACCTAGTGAGTCAATCCTTCTTCTTTCCAGCTTGGATATCTATCTTGTGCTTGAAGAACAAACATCTTACTGTTTGGATTTCGTAACCTTCTTCACTATTGTTGCTAAGTTTTTTTGTTATTTGGAATTTGAAACCCATGCATTGTCTTTCTCTCCTCATCAACTGAACGAAAAACTCTGGTGAAGGACATCAAAGGCCTACAGATCCTTTCATTTTGATTTTGGTTAAATATCATTGTTCTTCGACTTTTTCTTTTGGGTGTGAAGTTTGATTTCTCTTTGATTGCTTCTTTTCTTTCGCTTTTTCGTTTTGATTACGACGAGAGGGTGTATTGTTTGTATGATTCTTGCTTGTTTTGGTCTGATTTTCGTTCATCCAAGAATATAATTAGCAGGATGAGCCTTGTTTCAAATTAATCATTATTCATATGCAAACAATAAAAAGTGTCTTCATAATTGATTGTGCATATTAGAAAGCATCTAAAAAGTTTTAGCATCACGTCAGGATTTGATTGGGAAAAAGAATTGTTTGAGGACATTCCTTATTAGTGCTTGTTAGTGAAAAGAACTCTCTCTCTCCCTTAGATAGATGTTTATCGAAAAGAAGTGATTGCTTATCATATTTGATGCATTGTTGGGACTGAGTCATAATTCCATTCGTTTCACTTCCATGCACCCCTTTTGAGTAAAGAACAACTCTAAAATGAACTCTAATTAAAAGTTATCTATAATTTTTTCTTTTCTAGGATCCTCCACCAACAGTAGAATAGGCTTAGTACTTTGGATTAGGCTGTGAGAATAAATCTCCAAAGTTTTCCAAAACAAACAGTAGCATCCTAAGTTAGGGAGAGTCAAATCCAATCATCGTATAAGTTTGTCTAGGATCCCCCTCTCACACAGGGGTTATGCACGAGGTCGCATTCGGGTGAGCTACGGGGACTAACCCTCCATGGTTTAACTGATTGTGGTGGTCAGATCGTATTATGGGGGTCACTTCAAGGTAAATCCACAATTACTACATGGAAGCCTTTTATTTGATTTCGGGCTCGATACCCTGCCCGTATGTTCTGATCGGACTGTTGACTGTTCCCGCCCAGGGGCTGACTGCGAATTAGTAACCTTAGTGGCCATAATATTTAGGGTCTTACACAAGGTGACGGTGATGGGAAGTCTCACTGTACTTGGAGCAGACATTGGTCAAACTCACTCGGGCTCCTCGGAGGGTAAATCCACAATTACTGCGTGGAAGCTAGCACCAAGGCGTAAGTCTGTTAAGTAGGTCGACATTGTAACTGTTCCACCCTATCTCTGCCCCTTCTATACTTGATCACGCGATGTTGGATTTCATCACCAACTAGTACGGTCATCGAGAGAAGGTCCTATTTGCTTGGTTGTGATTCTTATTTTCTATTAGCATATGTTGTTTCTTTTACTTAGTGGACCTTAGGTCAAGTCAGTGTTAATGGCATCAAATCCTGGGAGTACCAATGGAGGAACCCCTTCTTCTGGGGAACCTTATACCTTTCCTTCATTTGGAAACTTTGGTCCTCCACATGTTGCCACACTGAATCTTCCAGGACTCACTATTGGATTACCAGTTTGGTTGTTCCCCACTCCGGTGATCCCAAATCCTCCAAATGTTTCAGTTGCACCTAATACTTTGGATGTCAATACACCACCCAGTCATCAACCTCATGTCGACCTTTTGTCTTCTTCATCCATCAAGTCTCCTTCCATTTCTCCTTCTTCGTCTAGTGAAAGCTCTAAAGCAAGTAGCCAAGTTGATCAGAAGAAGAAGAAATGGAAAGAGAAGAAGAAGAAGAACCCGAAAAGGACCAAGGCCCGAACAACATCAGATGTTGGCTCTAAGAAACCAGTTACTATTAATAGTACTGGGAGTGTTGATGAGATCAAAAAGATTAAAAGGAAGAATCCAAAACCCAAATTCCCTTGCAGCCTTTGTAAGGGTGACCATTTTCTGAGGGATTTCCATGGTCTTATCAAGGTTTTATAAATGTGGTCTTCCACGTCATCGGCCTCTATTGGTCATGTCGGTGATACCCCGTCAACTAGTGATGTTCAGGTTGTTAAGAAGAAGAAAATTGTCAAGTTCCCTTGCATGTTATGTAAAGGTAATCATTACTCTCACCTTTGTCCTCGCATGGACGAGGCTTCTTCTCTTTTGGAAAAACTTCAACTTCCAAAAGGTTATCGTAAGATTTCCTCCGACCCATCGTTGGTTGATGGACTGGTCAGTCCGGTTGATTAGGTGGTCAATCTAGTTTCCTCCTCGATTGAACCATGAACCCAAGTAGCTAATCCAGTTCTATCATCGATCAGCCCCGCTCTTCATCAAAAGAGTGAAACCAAAGTGGTCGATCCGGTTTCACCATCGATCGATCCCATTCCTCCATTGAGGAATGCTAAAGTGACTGATCCAGTTTCTTCCTCGGTCAGTCCCACTCTTCCTCTGAAGAGTGCCAAAGTGGTCGATCCAATTTCACCATCGATCGATCCCATTCCTCCATTGAGGAATTTCAAAGTGGTTGATCCATTCCCTTCCTTGGTCAGTCCCACTCTTCCTCTGAAGAGTGCCAAAGTGGTCTATCGAAGTCCACCATTGGTTGATCCGATCCAATCATCGGTCGATCCTACTCTCCTTCTAGAGAGTAAACCTGATACTGCCCATGTTTTTCTTGTTAATACAGACTCTACCATGCCTGGGGGCATTCCTCCTCCTCCTATGGAACCCCCTCCAAGTACTGAAGCCATCCTTTTTTATTGGGGTGCGCTAACTGGACCTCGTCTTCCCTCCCACATTCCTTTCCAGATTACAGTACAGGTTCGTGGTCGAGACGTTCCTCAAACACTGATAGATGAAGGTGCGTCCATTAGTATTTTGTCTTATGTTGCTTGGTACGCTTTGGGTTGTCCGCAACTTGCACCAGTTACATAGAATCTATTAGATTTTAACAAAAGAACTAGTAAACCTTTAGGGATCCTTCCTCAATTTCCTGTAACTTTGGGAGGGAAAATTGTCTTTATCGATGTCATGGTAGTCCGAGACCCCTTAGATTTCTCTTTACTCCTTGGGTGAGATTATGTCTATGCTATGAAAGCTCTTGTATCCACCCTTTTCCATGTGATATATTTCCCTCACAATGGAAGAATTGTGACTATTGATCAAATTTCATTCATCGGCCCCGACTGGGTTACCTCCCTAAGTGGTTCTTATATGAAGATAGTATCACCCCCACCGCATGTCAATTATGTGTCATTGTCTCCCATGACCTCAACTTCCGATGATTTGGATCCGGTAGTTGACATGGTGATCTCTTCGGTAGGGTTATTGGAGCCTGATCTCCTTACCCCTGTCACGACCCTCGACATGTGTTCCTTCTCGAGTGATTATCTTCCATCCAGTGAAGATCTCCTGGAGGCCATGACCGAGTTTTATCCATTGACATGGTATCCTTCCAGAGAATTATCCTCTTGGAAGCCATGATCAAGAAGCGGTCATGAGCATAGTTTCTCTTCTCTGTGGCAATCTCGTTAAAAAATGAAATAGAGGCCACTAGCTTTCATGCTGGGGGAAACCACGAGAATAGTTTATCTTCTCTGTAGCAAGCTCATTAAAAAATGAAACAGAGGCCTTGAGCATAGTTTTCTTCTTTGTAGCAAGCTCATTAAAAAATGAAACAACAATCTAGGGATCGAACGTGGAACCTTGATCATAGTTATTTTCCTGTGTCAAGCTCGTTAAAAAATCAAACAATCACCTCTCCCTTCAAGTTGAGTCTTTCGCTAGATCTCGTAGATGTCAAGTCGAGTATGTCGTTAGGTCTCATTTTTGAACCTTCATTTCATCCACCTGTATCATTTTTCTCCATCTAGCACAGAAATTGGTGACAACCTCAAAGTCGGTGAATGAATTGAAGCTTGGGGGGCATGTCTCCAGCCTTTGATGATCGTTTTGGAGCTAAGCCACTAGCTTTCAAGCTGGGGGCATACCGAGCTTAGTCTTTGTTCTTTCTCGTGCTCGTAAATACATGAGAATGCAATCGGGTAAACTTTTATCTCTTTTTCGGACCCATACGGATAACGAACACACAAAAAAGGAACCCCCATGGAGTCTACTTTAAACCCTTTCCAGACTCTCTAAATATGAAAAGATTGTTGAGTGACCTTGCTTCCTTTCACACTCATTAAAAGGTCAGAAAGGGCATCTTTCGAGCGATAGTTTACCCCTTTTTCGGTCTCGTTGGACTACTATACGAAAAAGGAACTGAGAGAGTTCTCTTTTAAGCGTTTTTCCAAACTCTATAATCCTGAAAAACCTTCGAGTTTTCTGTCTTTGGACTCGTTAAAGCACACATCGACAGGCCCGCATGGGACCGATCCCTTACTTCTTCCGGTTCGTTAAACAAAGGAAGAGGAACTTACCGAAGGTGAGTTATATCAATCATGTGTTATCCTCCTCGAGCTCATTAAATCAAAAAGAGGTACTCATCTATCTGGATGGGGGAAAAATTGAAAGGAGCATGCCAAGCAGTCTCTTGAGAACATCATCCAACACTTCTTAGAGTCGCCCTTGAACACAACACTTTGTCATTTGCACATATCATAATCCATTGAACCTCTGCACTGAGCCAATCCTTCAAGTTCCTTTCACTCCTTTGGGTCACCCAACGCAAGTCACAGTACCCACTACATAGTTTTGGTCCATGTCATGTTTTGCTGTTGTGCCTCAGTGTTCAAGGGAAGTATCCTCCTTGAGAGTCAGCCATCCCAAATATCTTGCCTCAAAACCTGTGTCAGTCCATGTCCATTTGATCTGCCAATTACATCTCCATGTCTATTTCATGTCATTGGTGGGGGATACATCAAGGCCCTCCCTTGACGAGTCTATTCCTATTGACTCCAACACATTATCCAAGAATTAGGCTTAGAAACTAGTTAGTACTTTGGGACCTGCATGCCTCAATGGCAAGCCTCCTCACATTCGACAATGGGTTTACATCATTGACCCCTGATCGAATGATTCCACGGATGTTTGACCTCATCTCATCTATTCACATTCGTTGGAATGTACTAGGGTACCTTGGGAATCATTGACATTAATGGTGATCTCCCTCGCACTTGTTAACGGTTCACACCATTGACCGGTAATCAAGTGGTTTCTGCCATGTTCGACGTCAGGACATCTATTCACATGATCAGATTCATACCATATTGGGATTGGTAAGAAGACCCTGGGTTGAGTAATCACTTTGATATATGCTTTTCCCAGGCTGCGAAGGAATTTCCATTGGACAAAGAACGCATACACTGTCACATAGATCCACCTTGTATTGGTCGTGGCTATATTTTATCATCTCATAGATCCACTGTGTATTCTTCATGGCTACGATCAGTCTGAGTCTAAAACATAGTATAGATCCACATTGTATATTCAGTGGCTATACCTTCTTGTCAATACAATTATGGATCCGCGGTGTATTTTATGGCGGTCATATCTCGCAAGTCTTGATCACCCAAGCATAGGTATGCCTGCCTTGGGTTTTGAAATATGTCATGATATTTGTTGGATGTTTGTGTGTAGCTTCTGTCAGGTTCTCCAAGTCTATACCCTTGCTTGAACGTCTACAAATTATTTCAGTCATCAGTTCACATCTTCTAACTTCATACTTTGGGGGGCATTCTGTTACACGTCAAAATTACTCAACTAGATAAGTGTCGCATATTCCTCTCAATTGTCGTAAGTGTCACATCTTCCTTACAACTTTCACAAGTGTTGCAAGTTGTTCACAAGTGTCGAAAAAATCATTCAAAGCATACTGCCATAATGATGACACTAAGGAGGCACTTAAAACATCTCATGTACTTGGTTTGGAGAAGGAGAACTGGTTAACTAGAGTCAAGGAACTCTTGACACCTGAAAAGAGCTTTGAATCAAAGGTTTTGAGGGTGAGCGCTCCCCTATATCAGCCTTAGGAGTGCTGGTGCCCCCCAACAAGGCTTCAGGGAGTGTTGGAACACTCCCCTGCCCTTTTACAGGAGCGCTACTCACTTTTGGATCGTCGGCGCTTCCCTTAAGCTTCTCAGGGAGCGCTACAACGCTCTGATACCCCTTTTGCAGGAGAATAAGGGGGGGATATTTCAAGATTAGAAGGTAGTTGCATTCGAATTCTTGGTTTCATCAGGAGATCCCTGATCTAAGGAGGAGGTTCCCCAACTTGTTCTAAAGATAACTCAAGAGGTTAAGCTCCTCTTAACCTATATAAGCAAGCTCTATGAAGGGAAAAGGAGAATCACACCAAACTTATGATCTCATAAGTGGTGCTGGAACAGAGCTGATTGAAGGAAGAACTGCTAGCATGAAACCTATGATCTCATAGGAAACACACAGTCAGCCAAAGGAGAGTGATCAATGAAGCTGTTGTTATCCAGGTTGTGGATCTTTCGAGCAAGGGTTAGATGAAGAGGACTCGACGAAGCTGTCGCATTCACATATACGATTGTAAGTACTACTGTCGTTATTCTCATTAATATGACACGCTTGGCCTGTTTCTTTCTAGTTTGTGTCTAATGTCACATGAACTTATCATTGATAGATAGATCGGTTTTCAAGATAACATCAATAGAGTAGGAAGTGGTCGTATCTTGTTTGTCTACAGGACTCAGTGAGAAGCAAAGGATCGAAGTGCAACTCGGAGTGTGCAGGGACAAACGTTGATAAAGAGGTACTTTTGTTCTCCTTCCTTCTCATGTGTTAGTTTAGATAGATTTTAAAGGAAGTCAGTGTCCACGTTAATCATTTTCTATCTTAGAGTTAGGGTCAAGCTCTTAGAGGCGATCTACCTGTCCGCAGCGATATTTTCCTACAACACATAGGGCACGGGGAAAAGAGAATACACAGATCTAAAAGAGTAGCAACCCGAAAATTAATAAAACAAAACTGAAAAAAAACCAAAATACTACTCTACAAAAAAAAAATTAAATGTGTATTCAAGATGTATAGCTCTGGATCTGACTGTAATGGTCGTATCTTGGGAAAACAAAAACCTTTTCGAGTGAAATGAAAAGTGTTCCTGACTAAAATGAGCACTCCAGACACAATGGAACAGTCCTCTCAGCCCAGAAATGTACGAAAATGACCAAAAGTGAATATGAGGCAACTTGGCTTCACGATCTCGATCTTCAATAGGAGCGGGTCTTCAAACAGGCTCTGATACCATGTTCGAAAACACAGGTATTCCAACAAAGGACGAACACCTTCAGTAACCACTCACATAACCAGATCAAAGATCAACACACTGATTTTTTCACGTGGTAAAACCCCTATGAGGAAACATCCACGGCCCCATCCAATGCGACCACTTGGAGCAGTTTATTAATGCAAAGAAAAAGATTACAGAGAGATTTTACAAGATATTTTCTCACAATCGATCATTAGAAAATGACCTTCCATGCTCTTTAAATAGAGATCATGGACCAATCGGGTGTTAATCCATAGATCAATAGTCATTAATATCGAGGAGAGTATGAACCAGCGGATCACTCTATGTCAGGAACATATCGTGACCGTCGAATTTCCTAACTACAAATGCATACTAATGCATACTAAAAAACACACTAGAAAACACACGTTTACCTAACGACACAATAGACCAAGTAGATCTTACTAACTCCTAAGTGTCTAAATATACTAACATCATCATAGTTCACTCCCTCTGCTTGTGAGTATCCTCTGAATACAAGTCATCTTTTCTATTTTTCAACATTTCCATCAGCTTCATGTCTTTCTGCCTCTTGTAGAGTTTGTCAAGTCTAGACAAACCTTTTATGGATTACTATAAGTTTCCTAGGAATATCAACTAGAACAACTGGATCAACTGTGTCAATGGTTTTCTCCCTCTGAACTGTTGAGGGGGAGAAGGTATTTTTCTTTTCCTTCTTCTTGATTAGCTTTGACTCCCTCTGAGTCAAGTGAATCCCTCTGAAGTCTTGAAGGAAAAAAATCTTCCTTTGTTGTTAACCTGAATGGAACAAGGAAACAAACGAAAGTAAACAAGACAAAAAATATCTCCTAGAGTAGACTCATGAGTACATATCTAGAATCAAAACAATTTAAGGATTGTTTCTCACAGCTACAACACATACTTGTATTGTAGCATGATAATTGAAACAATCAAACCTGGATTCTTTACTTCTAGTGTGTTGCTTCTTTAGATGCATTAAGATCCTTCTAGATCCATGATGGCACCAAGTGTTCCTTCCTTCTGAAAGTACCCCTATGTTAATGATGAAAATAATATATATATACAAGAGCATACCTGAGAGTCTACACCAGTAGAGGTTCTTCTTATTTGTCAATGTCACGATGATCAATGACATTTCTTGCTTGTTTTCCTTATAGCCTCCTTGTACTATAAAATTTTATGCATCAACCTTTTAAATCAAGGCTTTATTGTTGTTTGTAGGTGACACAAGTAATAATGAGAACCTCCTTGTTGTCAACCAATGTCTTGATTGTCTGAAATACCCTTGAGTTGTTAGCACAAATATTTAATACCAAACACTTCAAACAATCATTTTTGTTGTCTTTTGGATCTGGTCCACTCTTCTCACCAATATCTTCAATGCACTTAGGCAAGCCATCAACATCCTTTTATGTTTGTTGGAATATAAACCATAACTGTTATCTGCAATTTTGGTCATTGTGATGATGTCATGATGATGTTATGATGATGGAAAATCAAGCTCTTTACTAAGAACACTTTCCTGAGAAAAGTTACATTTGTCTTCTTCTAGAAATCATGCTTTTAAAGAATGTTCGCAGGCTACCTATATATCTGCCTGTGAGAATGCCTGATTCTCGCAGGCTACTTTAAGCAGGAGTGCGAACCTCTCGCACTGTAACTAATAGCTAGGGTGCGAACATGTTCCAAAGGGAGGAAAAATATGAAATCTCGAACCTTCTAGAAGGGAATCTTCTAGAAACATGAGTTGGCTTCAAATGGTTGTTCAGGTGATGGCATTCCAGATATCTTGGGATCATTTCCTATCCAAGTAACTAATCTATCTTCTCCTATATATTGAGGAGATTGATCATGGAAAGGGTTAAGAAAGTTAGAAGCAAGCTAGCAAGAGATTGATTGGAGAATTAGTGCAAGACTGTATGGAGGACTGATGCTACAGCAGCAAGAGACAACAGCAAGGTCATTAAAAGTGGTTGATGTTCTTCATGCATGAGCAAGTGGGTGTGTCAGAGCTAGGAGCCATCAAAAGAAGACCTATGACATCAAGGCTCAGGTTGTAAGTTTCACTTTCAATTAATTCAATACAGTAATATGTCCCTTTCCCATAAAGATGATGTCACTTTATTACATAACTCCTTGATCATATGTATAGACTAGTTATTGAATATATTATTCTGCCTTTACTTCGATTGGTTCGTTCTGTTGTGATCTGGACGGGACGAGAGCATTGGAGCAAAGCTTGGAACAATAGAGATCTAAGGAAAGCGTTCATAAGGTATGTCCATGATCCTCATCTCTCATTTCATTCAATAGTCTAGATCTAGGGAAAGTGTATTATTCTGTCCTGTTTTGTTCTAGATCCAGGTGGATCTAGGGAGATCGGTTTGTGTCCGCACTCACGGATTTATCTTGAAACAAAATTGGCGACTCCACTGGGGATCTATCCCTTTTTTCTTTATGGTTTTTGAATTTTTTGTGGCCATTTGCTCTATTTGCATTTTTCTCCTGTTTTGTCAGTGTCTGAGTCCTCAGGATATCCTGAGAGACCTTCTGGGTCTATAAGCCAACTTGAATTTTACTTGCATTTTCAAATTTTTCATTATCTTCAAGGATTCTCGCATTGTGTCCATTGACAGCCAGTGAGAACCATTCAAGTTCGCACTTTGCATATATAGTCCAGTGCGAACCCCTCGCACTTTTCTCTACAGTGGCCTGTGAGAACACTATCTTCTCGCACTGTGTAACACTTCTGGCCTACGAGCAGATTTTTGAAAATTTTGGAAATTGATTTTTGACTTTTTCAATTTCTCAGAACAGTTGAATTGCATCTTTTTGTCTTATTGAGCTATTGATTTATATATCTCTTGCTTTAGTTTGCTTGCTGGAACAAATTTAGGGTTTCTAGGTCTTTCTTGCTTTTGGTAGCTTGACTTTCGTTTCTTGGCTCTGTTTGGCATTTTCTTTCTCTCCGACTTCTGGAGTTGAGTGTGTCTGATTGACTAGGAACCAGTGATTGGTAGAGAGTCAAGTGTTTTGTGTTTCTCACTTGCTTAGTGGTTCAAAAGGACATTTTTAATTTGCATTGAGGAACTCCTTGGTTTGCTTTTGTTTTTACTTTCATTCAAAGTATTGGATTGGGTTGTTTGTTTGGGTCTGTATGATTTGGTTTTCTTTTCTTGTTAGTTAGAGTTCTTCTTGGAAAGTGAACGACAAGTTTTCTTTTAAGAGTTTGTTTTTGCCTTTTCGAAAACATTGAAAATCAAGTTTTTAGAGTTTGTTTGAAAAAGACATATGGAAATCGTTCATTGATATATGATTGTTTATATTGGCATCTGAACGGAAATTGAGCATTGCACTTGTATTGTAGTATTGAGAGTGATTTGGAAGATACTCTCTCTCCTGTAACTAGGATTCATGGAATGAAAAGAATTATATTTCATCATTGTCCTTGCATTTTTGGGTCAGAGTCATACATCACGAGTTTCACTTCCATTACCTTTGAGTAAACAACAGCTTTTAAAAAACATTGCGTAATATTAAAATTTACCTAGTAACTCTTTTCTAGGGCTCTTTTACACCAACATTTAGCTAGGCTAGTGCTTTGGAGTAGGAAGAGAGATACACTCTCCAAAAGCTCAAAAACACATGATAGCATCTTGAGTTAGGGAATGCTAAATTCCATTGGTAGCATATTGTCCTGGGACGCCCTTCTAACACAAGGGTCAATCACTAGGTCGCATTGGTGTTGGCAGAGTTACTAACCCTGCTTTGTTGACATCGGTGTAGAGATTGCACGTATTACGGGGACCACTCCGAGGTATACCCACAATTGTGATTGGAAGCCTTTGAGTTGGTTTTGGGCTAGATAACCTGCCCTTGCGTGTGGATCGGACTGACGACTGTTCCCCCAGGTTGTACTGTTTTTTGTGGTGACCTTAGTGGCCTTTCTCTCTAGGTTCTTACCCAAGGTGACTGTGGAGGGGAAAGTCTTCACGGTACCTGGAATCGACGTTGATCAAACTCACTCGGGCTCCTTGGAGGGTATACCCATGATTATGTGTGGGAGCTTTCACCAGGGCGTAAGTCTGTTAAGCAAGTCATCAACATAACTTTTCCACCTTATCCCTGCCCCTTCTCGTCTCGTTGTTGCAATGTTGGATTTCATCACCAACTAGTGGCTTCGATATTAGAAGGTATTGTTTTCTTGGTGATTTCTTCTAGATTTTGTTTACTAGTGTGTGCTGATCATTTCTCGAAGTTGACCATAGGATTTTCGTTGGGGAATTTGTTTACAATTTCTCCCCCACGACGTTCACGTAGGATGCAAGGTTTATCCCCGGAACATCCGGAAGCTTCACAACCTTTGCATACAGCAACACCTGAGGGTGAAATCACCCTTGTTACTTTACCACACGTGGACGTAAGTGAAGTCCCAGACGTTTTTACACCACCTCCACAAGTAGAACCCACTGATCCTCTTGTTGATTTTCGAATTACCCATACTATAGAGGACTATCGCATTCGTCATGGTGAATGACCTGTTGGAAGATTAAATTCTTCTGAAGAAACTGTTGTTACATCTTCTGAATCAACTGTTGGGCCTTCTCATGGTGTAGTAGGCCAAGATCCTTTTTGGTCTGGTGATTTCTGACGAGTTCTTTTTGGTACTGAGTCACCGCCTGTCTACGAAATCAACCCTCCTGTGTCTCCTGAACCAGAAACTACACCAGAGACTACCACTTATCGTTTTGTTCTTCCTCCCGAGATGGCTCATCTCGCGAATACTACGAGTGTCCAAACCGAGATTCCTGCAACTACTCTTGCCCCTATCAACACCCAGCGAATGCCTGAGATCAACCCGAATTTACCCCCTGGTTACCATGCGTTGAATCCTTTGTTGAATGTTTCCCATCCAACACCTCCACAAACCCCAGCTAGTTCTCCAGGTGGTCCTCTGTTTCCTGGGCATCCTATTCTCAGTTTCATCCCGACACTCCCTCAGTTTCCTACTAGAAATCCTAATACTAGTAGAACTATCCCAACTGTTGCACCAAACTTGTACATTCTGGTTGGTGGACAGGGTAGTACGATTCATTTTCCTTTTCCAGGACATAAAATAGTTACCACACAACCTACGGTTGGTACACAACTCCCGGGGGGGATTATACCTACGGTAGGGGGACCAACCTCTCCTTTTGGGAAAAACATACCTCCTGAGTTGGCCCAGTATTGGCAACAGCTTTTATGAAACATACCTCTTGCTGGGGGGCAAGCAACAGTCCCTCTTGTAGGCCAACCATATCCAGGTGTGACTAATCCCATTTGGGGTTCGGGTCAAACTTCCCAACCTCAGGTCCCTGCTCAAACTCAAGGTTCTAATCCTTGGGGCTACTACCCTATCCAACCACCACCAAACAAACCCGGAGATTCCCTCTACGGGCAGTCTTCTTATGCTCCTACTGGTCTACCAACGGGGCTTCCACCCCAAAGTCATCAGTACTTGCAAGTGAATCGGCAGTTTCCTTTTCTTGCTACTTTGGATTTGCCAGATTTGTCTAGGATTCTCAACGATCCTATCCGTCACTCTACCCAATGGCTTGCTATTCCTGCAAAGCTTCCATCAGACATCCCGAAATTCGATGGCAAGGCGGGAGAGGACCCTAATAATCATGTCATGACTTTTCATTTATGGTGTTCGTCTAATTCGTTAATGGACGACTCCATTCGTCTCCGTCTTTTTCAACGAACCCTCACTGGAGCTGCTGCGAAGTGGTACATTGAGTTACCACAAGGTTTCTTTTCCAATTTTCACACCCTTGCTATGGATTTTCTCACACATTACCAGTTACCGATCCATTACGATACTGGGACTGAGATTTTAACTTCCTTCAAAAAAAATACAAGCACTCATATATCTGATCATATTCATGAGTGGCGAAGGAGGCGACGTCTCATTAAACTTGATCTTTCTGATCAGTTACTGGCAGAGTGGTTTACGAAATCTTTTGTGAACAAAATCGGTAAAGACATTTCTATGGCAGTGTTGTTACAGAAGAGCAGGCTATAAGTCATGCTCAGTATCTTGATCTCGTTTATTCACAAACGGGAACTCTTTATGATCTATTACCGGACTTGCCTCATCCTGGTACTTCCAGCGCTTCAACCACCCCAGCTACTTCACATGCAGCCAATGGTGTGATTGGGACTACTCATGCCCAATCACATTTTGTTTCAAACACAACCCCTAAATCCAATTCTTCTAATGTTCAAAGTGCTCTGTCTCCTGCTCCTCCCGCCGGTAAAACCTCTGAAGTGAACGATGTTCAGTCTACACCGACTGGTAAGAACAAATCTAAGAAAGGGAGAGGCAAGAATAAGGAGAGTAAAAATAATAATCCGAATGAGCAAACCAAAACCCCTCCTGTTGAAGACCGGGATAAGAGAAAACCACGCTACCCTTGCCTTATCTGTGGTGACGATCACTACATGAAAGGATGGAAAACTGGAGCAATAGGACAGCATGGATATAGCTCGAAAATTTGTCATTTTATTCATGCTTTAGACAACACTAATAAAATCCAAGGATAATATTTTTTATGCATGAACTTGTCAACTAAGGATTGCCTCAAAATATCAATCTCCAACAATTTTAAAACTGCCAGCTTCAAATTTCTGTAATGCTACTTGAGTATGGCACAAGGGGGGTTTCAGATCATATTTGTAGTCTTCTTATTTAGACAAGGGTAATGGCCCTACTACTGTCCAAAAATTGGCCTTAATATAGGCCTTAAACGTAGCCTTCCTTTCTCATAAAACCACCATCAAGACTACTTCAAAACTAATATAATTTTTACCTTTTGCCATCTTAAGAAATATCACTTCAGAAATTAGACTTGGCAGAGATTTGTGGCTAAGCTTGTTCTCAAGCCTGTGGTCATCTTCAAGATTTGTTTTAGGGTTTGAACTTTTTATTTTTACCATATAAATTCAATAGGATTTCATCCCTTTCCTTCTAGGCTTGTTGTGTTAGTACGACATCCTTTAGAGTGTTAGACGGCTAGGGTATTAGTCTTACGAATATGTTGTTAGAGCCTTTCTGTGGTAGATTTTAGGGGTATGTCCCTTCTCCTAGCCTTCATCCCTTCTTCCTTCACCACAAAACCTTTAGATAGGGGTTCATGCCCTTTTCACAAGCTCTGTCCCTTCTTCCTTCACCACAAAATTTTTAGAAGGGGTCCAACCCTTTTCTTCTAGTCTGTGCCAGCTTAGAAATTACCCTACAGGCCTGCGACTATCTTAGAGGCCTTTGGCCAGCCCTTTTAGGCCTTCAATCAAGCCTCGACATACTCTTATGAAATTGATGTGGTCTGAGGTTAATTCTTGTTACGGTTCTATTGTTATGATTCTTCTATAGCAGTATAGAGGGGCCTCTCCAAGCTGCAGTTTTTCTTTAAGACCCTAAATACCTCACCACAGAATTTAAGTGGAGGTTCCAACCTCTTTGAGGGGTTTCTCCTTTTGTTGCGGTCTCTTCATCATCTACCACAAGGAATTAAGAAGGGTCTGACCCTCTTTCTATTCACTCATACAGTAAGTTTTACCTTCAATTTTAATGTTCAATAGTCTTCTTCAAGCTTGCTCTAAAACCCTGTTAGATTTTCAATGATCTATGGCTCATGTATATTCTTTAAATTGTTTGTTTAACTATAACTTGAACCATAACTACTTCAGCAAACCAAGATCACAAGAATAATAACCATGCACAAGAAAACATGACTTATCCTAGGAAACTCTTCTCAACAAGGGAATAAAACCCAACCAATCCTTTTCTATATTCCTCAAGAGAAAGACCTCCCACACCATCACTAAACCTAGCACACAAGAGGGTGTTGCAATTCTCATGATTTCAGACCACAACTTCTGAAATCATGAGATGACACAATGATAAGTGTGTTTCCTCAATGGGGATTCACCTTTATTTATATAAGACTTGTCACATCAAATGATGTGTCTTTTGGCACAATAGGGTCGACCTCGATAACTCAAAATATAATTAATAATTACCATATTAATTATTATCTTTTGATATTAATTATATTTTACATTATTTGTCTTTTATATTAAAGTGGGGCTGACCTGTACCCTTTACATTACAATTAGGGTTACAGGGAGGTCTGAATCTTGAACAATATAGCAAGGGATCTCATACACCCACTAGTGCTCAACCACTAGTGGCACATCCATAGGGATGTCCATATCTCTAGCTCACTACATTACACAGAAGAACCACTTGTTCACTAGTCCTCAACCACTAGGATCACGATCACTTGTGCTCATCCACAGGCACGTCTAATCACATATCGTATTTCCCACTACATTACACAGGAGATTCATCTCTAGTTTCTCATCAACTCACTTCTCATAGGAGGCTAATACATCATCTTAATTTTTGTCTCATGAAGATGCACCCAAAACTTTGGGATTTCACACGTTCACCTTGTGCTCAGCGACATGTATGTCCAACTCTACATATCTCCTTTCTCAGTGTGTTACACAGGAGAATGACTTGGATTTCTTCTCAACTCTTTGTAAGGAGGAGGCCATGTCTACATTCCATCTCTATCTCAGATTGGAACCACACACCCATCTCATGCGCTCTCTCTCATTTTTGTGTCCTGGAGAATGTCTCATGCAACTATAATCATCAACAATTCAAACTTAATATCAATCTTAAGCAAAGGATTTTGTGAAGGAATTTTAACATGTTCTTTTGGAGAATTTGGAGGTGGTTGTGAAATGGTAGAAGAAGTGGAATATGGAGGTGAAGGAGGTGGAGTATCGCCATTCCCTCCATTTCCTTTTGGAGTTTTGTCACCACTATCTTCATGGCCTCTTGGAGGATTTGAGCTTTCACCTTGCAACCTTGCATTTCTTTCTTCAAATAAAACTTTCACCATTTATGTCATATCATAGAAATATTTTCTGAAAGTTTCATCTTCTGAAGTAAGAGTTTCATGACTCTCCTCATGAGCCATACTTGGTGAATATCTCCTTGAAGCTTGAGGTTATTATGTAGTTCTCCTTCTTGAAAGTTGAGAACTTGGATCTACAAGTTGACCTTCTCCTCTTGTGGGATTCAACCTTGTAAGCATCAGAAAGCAAACACTTGCAAACAATCAAACCTTCAAAAACCTATGCTCTGATACCAACTTGATCTGAAAATGAAAAGGTTTGTGTCTCTTTAAAATTGCAAGTGTAATTTGTATGTGCTTGGGAAATAGGATCAAGTTGTAAACACATAAAACTTAATGATTTTTTACTTAAACATGAGCAACATAAACAGACATAACAACCATCAAAATAAGCACATTAACACAACAAAATGATAAAGGATTTCACCCCTCTCTTGGGATACATCTCTTAGTCCAGCTTCCAATGGATCATTTTCATTAATGCTCAAAATGTCAAAATCAGTTCTTTACAATGCTTAGAATGAAAAATAGATGCCTTCAATGGCTCTAGAATGTCCCAAAACCCCTAGCTGGGCTCTTCCTGCACCTGGTTTGGCCAAAAAATGAGAAGAAATCACTTCCTGGAAGTTTTATCCTTCAAGCTTGTTGTCTATGCTCGCCAAAATGCACATGTGTGTGACTAACCTAGCTCCCAAGTGTTTCTTGTGCCAAAAACCCAGAACACGCACCATTCTGCAAATTCTAACAAATTTTTGAACGATTAGGAGGCATTGGCACCTTTTCCGACAAAGGTGTCAGTCGCATGGCCCATGTGGTCATGCACCGACCTAAAAAGTAGCACCTGATGGTCTAGTCGTTGGAACCTCCTTGAAAAAGTGTTCATATGGCATTTGATATGTAATTGGGGGCTGAACATTTGGAACCTATGCGCCCATTGTGTTGGACATATGGCAAGGTCGCGTGGTATGTAACCGAGGGATGAAAATTTGGAACCCCCATGCCCATTATGTTGGACATATGGAAAGGTCATATGAGTGCTAAGGTGTGATTCTGTGAACAGGGCTAGGGCTAGGCCTACACCCTTTTCCACCTGAATGGAACCTTAACTCCAATTCATATAATATTTAACACAATATAGGGTTAAGTACAAATGGTAGGCAGGATGGTAGCCCAGCCTACGCAGAGACTTTGACCTTGGTGGATGTCCCAAGTTCGACCCCTATGGACTCCATAACATTTTAACCAATAAACCAATTACGGGGAGCCACGTGGTGGCCCCTGGATGGGCCCCATGGCACCTTCCCATTCTCTCACATGCATGCCACATGTCAACATCAGATAGGTCCACATCAACACTGCCAACTCACCTACCACATCATCACCTAACAACTCAGCAATCCATGTCACCCTTCCACATAATATGTGCAGTCCATACAGACTGTACGGTCAACTTCCACGTGTCATGTACGGACTGTACAGTCAGCAAAAATTTTGCATGTTTGGAAAATTGGACAGAACATGATATCTCTTGCATACGATGTCTGTTTGAGCTCGTTCAATTTGTGTTGGGATTGTGAAGACGAGGCCTACACACAATTATTTTTTTGAGCAATTATGAGAACTTTGATTTTTGAGCATATTTTGATCCCCTGGATCATGAAGGAAGATCCAAATCCATGGTTCTCCGACTCCAACCGGAAGGTGACTCCAACCACCTATCTTTTCCCTATCCTACTGCCTTGAAATATAAATTCCAAATATAGAAAACCTGTCACTATCAATGAATCAACCGTTGGCACTGTCAACCTATACCAAACAACATGTACCAACAACCTATGTCAATAACCTATCACAATAATCTCATCAACCAATCATGTACATCAATAACTAGCACAACATGTACTATCACAAGTGAATCAAACATGCACATCACAACACCTCAAGACCATCACCAATATCAATATGTGCTTCTAATAATATACCAAAATATCGATGTCACATCAACCATAAACTAGGCGACAACAATACTACTAGCAAGTGCCTCTAACAATGCATCAAGCATGTACCAATCATGTATCAACAACACATCAACTATGACTCATCAATATGTACCAACATCATCAACTATATGTCTCATGTATGTGCCAACTCATCAACTACATGCCTCAACCATGTACCCAAAATGTACCTCAACCATATAACAAAGACATACACCAAGATATCCAACAAAATACCTCTAGCAATACATCACAATATCCATAAACCAAATACCATAAACCCTTACATCAAACCATGTGCCAAAACTTCACTGTTATTTATCCTCAAGCATGTACCATGTCATGACCAAATGTAACCACAAAAACATAATTGTAACTATGTAACATACTTGGCATATGTGATCACAGACCTGCAAACCTTCCTCAACTTCAACAACAAGAGTAGCATTTTCATCAAACTTTACCTAAGTCTCACATCACTATTTTTGGATTAGTCAACAAACCTAACTTGCAACAAGCATAAGTTTGAACCTGAAATGCATAAAGTTCTGAAAATGATACAAAATATTATGCAGTGTCTTGTCTGCAATTTCTTTAGGTTGCACTGCTTGGAACCTCCCAGAAAAGGAGTTATAGCAAAAATGACATACCTTGTTGAATTCTGGATTATTCTAGAGAGCGAACTTGTACGACATTCCACATGCTCAATATTTGATATCTTATTCTTAAACTTGCACACAAAAAACTATGGCCTGTAATGTTTTCATTACAATTTGTCTCACGTAATTTTTATTTTCTATGAAGAATTTATGACTGTTTTACCTGAAACACTAGTTTAAAACTAGTTTTAGGACTAAACAAAAACCATATCTTCCACAACATGTATCTCCCAAAATACAATGAACCAGAAGCCAAAATTTCTACCACATGTACCTTGATATGTTGTGTCACTATCCTCCAAGTTTCACTATCTGAATCATTCTATAAAAAAAAATTATTGTGAAAATGGTGAGATGACATGTAAATAACATACCTTAGAACACATCAATAAAAGACTGCATCCTCCCTTCGATTTTCGGCCTTCTTTACTTCACCTTCCCTTTGAAATTCACCTCAGATATCCTTGATTACCTCAGTCACTTATAGATATTCAATATGCTCAATGGGTGCTAATGGGAGTCTCTTGATATCTTATTTACACTTCCCAAGTAACTTCCTTTAGGGACAACTTGTAATTGTTTTACCCCATTCTCTTCAATCTAGGGCTAACCCACTTTCTTGTTGAAACTAACTTTTCCTTAATTATTCAAATCATAAATAGTTTATTGCAAATGATTTATCCTTAATTATCTTATTGTTACAACCACTTTACCCATAATTAATTAATTTCTTGTTCAACCACTTTGACTATTCAACCTTCTTGTTACAACTACTTTACCCAAAATTAATTTCTTGTTGCAACCACTTTGACTAGCAAACTTTTTGTTACAACTAATTTACCCATAATTAATTTCTTTTTAGAACCACTTTGACTAAAAAACTTCTTGATGAATTTCTAGGAGCTTCTATAATAATTTACTTTTTATTGACCTTCTAGGGGATTCTATAATATTCTTGAGGATCCTCCAACTTCACAAGGCCATATCTCACTAATCGTGAAGAACCACATGACATACCATATATCATCGGAAATGGCACGGCATGTATTATCCATATAGAATAGTCTTACCTGCATATTTACTAATATTCATTCCTTTATACCTCAAACAAACTTGGGTCCCTTATCCAAACTTCTGGATTTACTGAAATGTGTTACCAGACATACTAAAGGGTTGACATCAATCTACAATATCAATCTCCAAGGGTTTACATCAATAAAAAAAAATTATCCAAACTAATTGTCCATCAATCTAAACCAATTGTCTGACAATATCCCCGTTTGGAATTTCATGAAATACCAACATTGATGGAAACATTTAGTCATGAAAACACTCACACTCATACTCCTCATCAATGTTTTTATCTCTCCCCCTTTGACATCAATGGAAAAGGGTATCTCTCCTTGGGGTTGCTCCCCCTTACTAAACTCTCCTTGGGGCTACTCCCCCTATCTACATTGTCCCTTGAGATTATCTCCCTATCTAAACTGTCCTTGGGGCTTATCCCCATGTCTTCATGCTTCTGATTACTCTCTCTCTCTCCCTTTGACAAAAGTATCAATTCCCCCTATCAATCTGACATTGTACTTGCTCTAAGCAATCCTAGTTAAAAGAATAGCTCCCCCAGTGGGTGTCTCCTTGTCTATATTCCACTAATGTTAATCCCTAATTTGTGGCACATTACCCCTTAATTGGGGCATATTACATTAGTATTTTTATTTTATTTATGTTAGCTTGGGTCTATTAGTTGTAATTGTACCTCCTAGTCTCCTATATATAGCAATGAGACCGTTTCATTTGGAATCATCTGGTATTTGTGAATTCATATGATGTATAAGGAGGTTTCCCCCTTGAAGAGGCTTATTATCTGAATTTATCTATTTTTAAAGGCATTGAGTACTTATTCTGAGGTTTTTATGCTATTTTGATATTTGGTTCTTAACATTTGGTTTCATAGCTAGACAATCCTCAGGACTGGCTTCTTCAAAAAAAGTCTTCTTGGATTTTTTTTCTACAAATTGTTTTCTGGAAGGTTTCAGGATATGTAATTTCTATGGTGTAGAGGATATTTATATATATAACTTGGGTCCAAATTTCATATCTTGGTTTGTTATATTTTTGGAGAAACATTATGTTCAAGTTAGGTTTTTTTACTAGTTTGAAACGGGTCTTCTTGGAATTTTTGCTCCCAATATTTTTCATCTTGGTTTCAGGTTCTAAAATTTTTAGATTACAAAGGAAAAATAGTGAAGTATTGTTTGTACAAATTTCAACCCTTGATTCATTGTACTCTAAAATGTATTCCTTGATGAAATTAGGGTTTTTTGTTGGTCTAGATTTTAATCTAAAAAAGGTGTTCTTGGGGAAAATGTTATATATAAATCTACTGGACTCCAAATTGAGTGATACCTATTCCATTGGCTAGGGTATGGACCAAAGTTGTACTGGTACAAATTTAAAGTTATGAAGTGAAGACAGTGACATGTGGCAGTCCATACAAGTTCACTCTCCTGAAAGGGAAAAACATCAGTACATCTTCAGAAAGTTATCATAAAATTATCTTGGAGAATCCAATCTTTGTCTAACCTCTAGGGTTGGAAAAAAGACACATCAGGCTACCTCATGTCGAAATTTTAGAGTCAAAATGGTTGAAATTGCAGAGATACAATAGAATAAAGGTCATCTAGCAGAACAGTCTCCAAATCAGGTTTTAAAAGGAGTGTTTTATTTTTTGGAAATTTACATATCTTTTGACTAGAATATCTAATTGGGATGATTCAAAAAGTGGAATAAAGTGGGATAAAAGGAGTATCACACAAATTTGGGAAAATCTTAATTTTTTTTAGGTACATACATATTCCTACATCTTTAAACGTAGGATTTGTCGTTACTTGTCAGCGCTACAACCTGGGGACTATGTGGTTATTCCATGTACCTAGAGTATATCAGAAGTCCCCTTTCAAATAGTTGCGCATTAGAAAACCCTACTATGGATTTTATCTCCCACATACCTGTCATATATCAGGAGACCCCCTAGAATCATGAGACCAACTGAGTAAACCATTTGGTTATCTTGTTGTTATAGTACACTGAGAACAACACTCGGGAAAATCACTCTCTAGTACCTAGGTACTTGGATAGTACGGCTAAGGGAATGGTCAAGCCTCCTTAGTTAGTGCCATAATATATTGGCCCAAGTACTATTGTTGGACCCCTCATCTATATCAGAGAGTTATAGCACCTGACACTCCCTTGTCTGTGAGGACCTTTGCCTAAGCCAATTAGGAATTTCAACCTTGCAGTGATACTTTTCCAACATGCCACCAAAAAAGGGAACTTCTACACCAAATAATCCCTCAGACAGTCCTACTTGGACACTTGATGAAGGTGTAGAAATGCACAAGGACATATATGATTTACAAAAGAATGCAGTAACAAAATATGAACTACAAAGGATTATGGATTCAAATAAAGCTAAGATAGAAGCGATGATGGATACTAATATGGATGGCTTAAAAGAGGAGATCATGTAAGGGTTGAAAAAGTTGCTAATAGAGAGGCCACCTGAAAGTGACAATGTATCCCATGAAATTCATGATGAGGACACAAGGAAGATGAATCAATATTGGAGAAACTCCAACTTTAGGTTGAAGACCAACCACTTTCCTAAGATTGATATGAGGAATTTTGATGGCAATGATCCAATCACATGGATACTCCAGATGGAGCAATTCTTTGATCTACATGGTGTGCCTAAAACACAAAAGGTATGAATTATGTCCTTATATTTAGAACCTACTCAATTTGTGTGGTATCGATGGCTTTGTTCTCGCAAATCACTTATCACTTGGACAATTTTCATGGAAAAAATGATAGCGCACTATGAGGATACAAGGAGCAATACCTTCTTTAGCCAATTGATAAATCTCAAGCAAAGGGTTCAGTTGCAGAGCACATTGAGAACTTACAAAGATTGAATATAAAGGTAACATATATTCCATATGATCACTCGATTGATGTATTCATAGGAACTTTAAAGGATAACATTCAACATGAGGTTCTCCTTTGGGAACCCAAATCATTGGAGAATGTGGTCATGGTGGCAAGAAATGTTGAAAGTAAAAATCTGGCTATGGCTACTAGAAGGACCACCCGTAACATCTATATAGAGAATAATGTTCCTTATTATAAATCACCTCAACCTATGAGGTTAGCACCTCAACAATTGGAGGAAAGAAAATAAAAAATATTATGCTTTAATTGTGACAGCAAGTACAGTAAGGGACATAAGCATGGTGAGAATAAATTATTCTACATAGATTGTGAAGAGGAAGGAGAACAAGAACAAGAACCATCTCAAGATGAATATGTAGAAGAGATTTCTTATGAATATATGAATCCCACCTTATCATGTCATTCATTGACTAGAATTAGCACTCCTCAAACCCTGAAGATCGAAGGATATATCAAAAAGAAAAAGGTAATAGTGCTGATTGATTATGGTAGTACTCATAATTTTATTCACTGCAAATTAGACAAAGCTCCCAGTTGATTTATATATCCAGTGCCAGAGTTTCAAGTAATGATTGCAAATGGAGGAACTATCAATTACTCAGGAAAATTCTATAAGATCAATCTTACTATGGGGGAATATGTAATGAATAGTCCAATGATTTCTATACCCATGGTTGGTGTTGATGTCATACTAGGGGTCCAATGGTTACAATCATTTTGAACCATGGTTTTTAATTTTCAATAACTTTTCATGAAACTTTCATTGGAAGGAAATGAATTTGAGTTAAAAGGTATCACAGGGAAACCTAGTAAGGTGGTAATCTCTAATGGCATGACAAAATTATTGAAAAAATGGCATCAGGGTGTAATTGTACAACTATGCTCACTAGATGTTCAAACATCTAAGCCCTATATTCCCCTAGATATCCAAGGGATCATTGATAAGAATTCCAAATTATTTGAAGATATTCCCATAAGTATTCCACCCACTCGCGACCATGATCATTTTATTCACTTAATTCCTTGGATTTCTCCTCCTAACATCAAGCGTTACAGATACCCTTATCCCCAAAAGAGTGAAATTGAGCATATGGTTGAAGAAATGTTAGAGGTTGGAATTATTAGACATAGCCAAATTTATTAATTTGCATCAGTGGTAATGATACTCAAGAAAGAGGGCTCATGGCATATGTATCCAGATTATAGAGAGATCAACAAGATCGCCATTAAATATAAGTTTCCCATTCCTGTCATTGATGAATTGTTAGATGAAATACATGGAACAATGTACTTCACAAAGTTGGATATGTGTTCAGAGTATCATCAGATTAGAATGAAGGAAGAAGGTATCCCAAAAACAACATTCAGAACTCATGAAGGCCATTATGAATTTTTGGTCATGCCTTTTGGCCTTAATAATGCACCTTCCTCATTCCAAGGGTTGATGAATTCCATTTTCAATTCCTTCCTTCGAAAATTTGTGTTAGTATTTTTTGATGATATACTAATCTATAGAAAGTATTGGGAACATATGTTGGATTTACTTCACATACACCTAGGATTTCTTTTTCCTAAGGTTTTAGGGGAGAATATTCGACCTAGAGAATATTCTCTTCAGTTGACACTTCAGTTTGACTAGTCGAGTTGAGTCTAGATGATGCATTGGTTTTGTCACCATGCAACATTGGGATCATCACCATGATAATGCACACTTGCATTGGTATCATCACCATAATGATGTATTACCCTTGATTCCTTGATCTACTCCTCACTACACTCTGTTTAGTCAGTTAACTGAAGACTAGTTGACTAGTTAACTCAACTAGGTGGCAGTTCACTCCCGTAACTGTTGGTGTGTGTCCAGATCCCTCTAGACCACCACTATGGCACATTGGTTCTCCTCCAATGTGCATTGATTGAGTTATACAGAGTATATCATGTGTAAATTATTTATTATTCATTACGATTAATGAGAATTATTCTATTCTTTCTCTCCTTCTTCTTTCTCAATTTCTCTCTGCAAATGTGTGTAGTATTTTCTAGCTAGATATATTTTGTTTAGTTTCAACACACTTACATGGTATCAGAGCCGATGGACGGCTAATAAAAATCTACACCAAATTTTTTGCAGGTACAAAATATTGAAGACAACAGAAAGATGGATTTCCAAAAAGAATTCATTCTTACACCTTACAACTACTTCGCATGGAAGGAGAAAATAGTCATACATCTCTAAACTAGAGGATTGTATAGGTTAACCTTGAATACAGACATATAACTGACATCAGTCATAGAAAAATCCAGGTACTTAAATCGAATGGATGAATCATTCAGAACAATTTGCATTCTTATTTCTCCCGGTCTCCTTTTTCACATATCTTCCTGTAAGACTCCCAATGAATCCTAGACCACCTTGGAAGGGATATTTGGAAAACATGATGAGATGAGGGGACACATGCTGGAGGTGGAATTGGATCCAAAAATCTTCGACAATATCCAACATTTCTTTACAAAATTCAAGGATTTACTGTTGCAACTCAAAGCTTGCGGGGTTGATAAATCTGAGGAGAAACAAATGGTTCTCACCATTCTCTCCAAACTTGGTCATGAATTCTTTGTATTCATGTCCACATTCCATTCAGTCAGATTCACCTTCGAATCCACTTGGAATATGCCTTCTCTTGAGGACTTTATCGAATCCCTGACACAAGAGAAAACCAAGCTCATCAACATGGGAAAAATCAAAGGCCCAAAGGCGCATGCACTTATTGTGCAAGATGGCAGCCATAAAGATCAGAAATATAAATATAAAGGAAAAATTAAATTTCATGCACATTTGAAGAAGGAAGGGTACACAAAACCCTTCACCGATGCCTCCAGATCCAAAGGGGAAAAGGGGAGAAAAGGGGAGAAATGCACGTATTTTCACAAAGGATCTGATCCAAAATCTGCATGCATGCAAAAAAAAATAGATCTAATGACTCAAATTCTTCAGAAAAACAACCTTGGAGATCGCATCCCTGAGATTTCCAAGAAGAAGAAGCCAGAAGATCAGAATCCCAGGAAAGGAAATTCTATCCATGCCTTGATTGCCATCAACTCCTCTCCTGATGCTTGGATCGTAGATTCAGGAGCATCACATCACATGGCTTCCTCAAAAGTAGTCTATTATTCATTGGATGCATGAAAAGGTCCTCCTATTCTGATGGGGGACAACTCTTCTGTCGAAGTCACCGAAAAAGGAAGGATTGAACTCACCAACGGAAGCTTCAAGAATGTGTTGCATGTTCCCAAACTTTCCGTCAAAGTTATCTCCGTGTATTAGATGAAAAATTATGGCACCGTAAAGAAATTCATATTCTCATAAAATTTTGTGGACATCTACGACATGAAAAACAACTCCAAGGTTGCTAACGGAGTTGCTGAGCGGAAAAATAGATCTCTTAAGAAGATGGCATCTTGCATGTTGCATGCAAAGTCACTACCACAGAGACTATGGGCCTAAGCACTTAATTGTGAAACATACATCGAACACATATATCCCCATAGACCTGTCAAGGATAATACCCCCTACGAGGCTTGGAGAGGCCTCAAACCGGAAGTGACCCACTTTCACATTTTCGGTTCACGTGCATGGGCCCAGATTCCCTTTGAAAAGAGGAAGGCACTTCATCCATAGAGAACTGAGTGTATTTTTGTTGGATACCTCGATGGTGTGAAGGGATATAAGCTTACTTATCTTTCCTTAGACCGGCTCATCATTGAGCATAGTGTCCAATTCGAGGAAAGTGTCTCGCATGTAACTCGGCAGACACATGGAGACACCTTCATTCCTCCACCTATCCGAGATGATGAGCATGCACATACCGAGTCTTCTTCATACGAGAGTTCTAATTCATAGAACTAAGATGATTCATATTCATTGTTAGTATAGTCATATGCAGATTCAGAGAATCCATATGCAGTTGCAGAGCTAGAGCAGAGGCCCAAGTTGCCACAAAATACTCTTCAGGATGTAGGGGATCTCATTGGTGATCCAACCGACACTACGAGGACTCAATCTAATTTTGAGGAGCCTCTTGTTGCACTCACTACCACTGAACCATTGTTTTCCAGGCATCTCTTCTTGGTTTAGTCTTTAGATTCAGAGCCTTATGGTGAGGTTGTTGGAAATCCCTTTTGGGAATCTGCCATGCAGGAGGAATACAACTCCCTCCTCAAGAACCAGACTTGGGATCTGGTTCCCCTTCCTTCTGGGAGGAAAATTTTCATATGTGGATGGGTCTATAGGACCAAGAGCACGGCGGATGGAAATATTATCATATACAAAGCCAGGCTTGTTTCCAAAGGATTTTAGCAGGTGCATGGTATTGACTATGATGAGACCTTCGCTCTAGTAGCAAATACGGATTCCATACGATTGGCACTTGCCATTGCGGTAGCCAAGGGATGGGAAGTCCATCAAATGGACATGAAGAATTTACTTCTTCATGGTGATCTCTCTGAAGAGATATATATGGAGCAGCCCCAGGGATTTATGCAGGACTCATCTTTGTTCTATCGAATGAAGAAGTCCGTTTATGGCCTCAAGCAGGCTCTGAGGGCATGGTATTCCAATATGGACTCCTACTTGTTGTCATAGAACTTTTTACATTGTAAATCATAATCGAATGTCTACATGCTCAGGACGGTTGATTCACTTATACTCTTAGTTCTATATGTTGATGATTTTTTTATCAACGGTTTCTCAACTTCAGTGATTACTACAATCAAGAGGATTCTATATGGTAGGTTTTTGATGATGGACATGGGTCCAGTACACTTCTTCCTTGGACTCTACATCAGCTAGGATGCATCAGGCATCAAACCGTCTCAGGCCAAGTATGCATGATATATCCTTGAGAGATTTCACATGGCAGATTGCAAGTTTTCTCCGACTCCTTTCCTATCGGGAGACAAACTTGAGGATGGCAGGGAGACTCCACTGATTGACAACACACTATATATATAACTAGTGGTGAGCTTGTTGTATCTCACACACTCTATACTAGACCTCTCCTTTTCATTTGGCACAGTTTCCAAGTTCATGCAGACATCGTATGAGCTACATTGGAAGGCTGCAAAGTGTATCATTCGATACGTATAGGGCACCATCACCCTTGGGATTCATTATGTAGTATACTCTACATTTGATCTCATCGGGTTTACTAATGTTGACTGGGCTGGTGATAACACTGATTGCAATTCCACATCTGGTTACTCACTCGGTCTTGGTTCTAGGCCTATATTGTGGTCGAGTAAGAAGCAAGTTCTCATTGCTCTATCTTCAGCCAAGGCAGAGTACAGAGGGGTAGTTAACATAACCATTCAGGCTATGTGGCTACATCATTTTCTCACTAAGTTGGGCATTCAATTTCACCGGTCGATCGTCATCTAGTGTGACAACCAGAGCACTCTGAAGTTATGTAGAGATCCATTTCAAAGGCAGCGGACAAAGCACATCGAGATCCACATGCCCTACATACATGACTTAGTACACGAGGGAATCATCAACCTACAATTTTTTCCTTCAATAGAATAGGCAGAAGACATCTTCACCAAGACTTTCATTGAGCAAAAGTTCCATTCTTTGTGAATTCATCTTGGAGTGAAGGAAACAGTTTCCTAGCAACTGTAGTTCTTCTTTTTACATACAGTGTACCTTGAGGTGGGGGGTTTTTCCATGAGGTTTTCCATCTTTCCTCACTTTATTTTCAGTGTATCTTTTGTATTTGGGTACCTAACATGGCCTCATTGGTGGGACCCATTCCTTATTTTCACCATAGTGATGTTTAGGGGGGGGTTTGGAGTTACTTCATACACATATATGATTTCTTTTTCCTAAGGTTTTAGGGGAGAATATTCCACGTGGATAATATTCTCTTCAGTTGACACTTCAGTTTGACTAGTTGAGTTGAGTCTAGATGTTGTATTGGTTTTGTCACCATGCAACATTGGGAACATCACCATGCTAATGTGCACTTGCCATGGGATCATCACCAGAATGGTGCATTACCCTTGATTCCTTGATCTACTCCTCACTGCACTATGTTCAGTCAGTTAACTGAAGACTAGTTGACTAGTTAACTCAGCTAGGTGGCAGTTCACTCTCGTAACTTCCTAAGAGACTATACTAGGTGGAAGTTCACTCCTGTAACTATTGGTGTGTGTCCAGATCACTCTAGACCACCACTATGGCGCATTGGTTCTCCTCCAGTGCACATTGATTGAGTTATACAGAGTATATCATGTGTAAATTATTTATTATTCATTACGGTTAATGAGAATTATTCTATTCTTTCTCTCCTTCTTCTTCTTTCTCAATTTCTCTATGCAAATGTGTGTGATATTTTCTAGCTAGATCTATTTTGTTCAAGTTCAAAAAATTTACAAGATCATGTTCGACATGTTGACATGGTGCTACAACTACTAAAGGAGAAACAATTATATGCCAAATCGTCCAAATGTTTCTTTGGGGTGAAGGAGGTAGATTATTTGGGTCATATTGTATCTCATGAAGGTGTCAAGGTAGACCCTAACAATATTAAAGCCATGATGGACTGGATGATTCCCAAAACATTGAAGAATCTTACAGGATTGTTGGGTTTGAAAGGTTACTACTGCAAGTTTGTATTCGACAACACAGGTATTCCAACAGAGGATGAACACCTTCAGTAACCACTCACATAACCATATCAAAGATCAACACACCGATGTTTTCACGTGGTAAAACCCCTATGGGGAAACATCCATGGCCCCAGCCAACGCGGCCACTTGGAGCAGTTTATTAATGCAAAGAAAAAGATTACAAAGAAAGTTTCCCACAATCGATCATTGGCAAATGACCCTCCATGCTCTTTAAATAGAGATCATGGAACAATCAAGTGTTAATCCATAGATCAATGGTCATTAAGATCGAGGAGAGTATGAACTGTTGGATCACTCTATGTCGAGAACATATTGTGACTGTCATATTTCCTAACTACAAATGCATACTAATGCATACTAAAGAAACACACTAGAAAACACACTTTTACCTAACAGCACAATAGACCAAGTAGATATTACTAACTCCTAAGTGTCTAAATATCCTAACAAGGCTAGAGTCATTCTGGACATAGCCAGGAGGTTGTTCCATGTAGATTTCTTCTTGCAAATATCTGTGCAAGAAGGTGGATTTAACATCCATCTGATGGACCTCCCATTTATGTGAGGCAGCAAGGACAAGAACAAGGTGGATGGAATTCATTTTTGCTACAGGGGAAAAGGTTTCATTATAGTCAATTCCTTCAACTTGGGAAAATCCTTTGACAACTAACTGAGCCTTATGTCTTTCAACACTTCCATCTGATGCATACTTAGTTCTGTAGACCCATTTGGATGTAACAAGTTTTCTTCCTTTTGGAAGAGGTACGAGATCCAAAGTATCATTTTCCATTAAAGAACGATACTCTTCATTCATTGTTGTATCCTAATCTGGATGACCTGAAGCTTCTGCAAATGTCTCTGGAACATGAGTTTTTGAAAATTGATCCAAAAGAGAAGAGGCTCGCTAGAACTATGAATGTGTCTGACATTGATCTTAAGGATCACCGACAAGATCACCAGTTGCTTCTCGTGTTGAACGGACCCATCTAGGAAGCGGTGGAGCTGGTGTTGGTCCAGGTTCAAAGGACTCATCTGGAGGAGGGTGAGCAAGTGGAGGTGAATTTTCATCCTCACTGTCATCATCTGAAGAAGAAACCATATCATAAGAAGGCACAAACACCGAAGATGGCTCACAGGCCGAAGAAGGCACAATCACCGAATTAGGCTTGCATGCCTAGATATTTTCATCAAATTTAACATCTCTTCTAATAATAATTTCATTACAATGTGATTGAAGAAGTCTGTAACCTTTGACATCCTCAAAATAAACAACAAATATACACCTCTCACTTTTAGGCTGCAATTCTTTCCTTTTCTCATCAGGAATGTGAGCCCATGCTATACTACCAAACACACAGAAGTGACTTACATCTGGTTTAATTTTAGTCCAAGCTTCTTTCGGTGTTATATTTTTAAGAGCCTTTGTGGGAGTGGGATTTACTATGTAATTTGCACAGTTGATGGCTTCCACCCAATACTTTAGACTTAATCCCTTAGATTGAATCATACAATTAGCCATTTCTTTTAATGTGTGGTTCTTTCTCTCAACAACACCATTTTGTTGTGGTGTATATGGAACAGTGTGTTGCATTTGGATTCCCTGTGTAGTGCAGTAGCTTGTAAAATTATTGTTCACATATACGCCTCCATTATATGTTCTTAACCTTTGAATTTGATCTCCAGATTTCTTTTCCACAAGGGCCTTGTAGGCCAAAAACTTGTCAAAAACTTCACTCTTGATTTTTAAGAAGTAAACCCAAGTATGTATGGAAAAGTCATCAATGAAAGTTAAGAAATACTTGCACCCGGAAAAAGAAGGAGAAGAAAGTGGACCACACAAATCACTGTGAACATCTGTAAAGGACCCAAAGCGTGGCAAGAGGCACATTTGTCAAAACTATCCCGATGATGTTTGTCGAGAACACAACCGGCACAAACACCATCTTTGCATGAAACAAGAGGAAGACCAGTCACCATTTGTTGATTACATAGTTGTTGCAATGAGCGATAGTTTAGATGACCAAACCACTCATGCCAAAGTTTGCTCAAGTCATCGCTATGAGCAACAAAAACTGATGAAAAAGATGATGACCCAAAGTTGTCAAACTTGTGCAACCTAGTAATTTCATCAGCAATTCCAGTTGCAAGAACATGCTTAGGATCTTCTAGATCCTTGATTACAACTTGGTGAGGTGAAAACTCGACGGTTTTACCTTCACCTAAATGAGTGATTTGATAGACCGATAGAAGGTTACAAGAAAGACTTGGGACACATAATAAATCATTGAAATGACCATTATCTACTTGAACTATTCCAGATCCTACAACACTAAGAGATCTATCAACACCAACAAATATTTTCTTGGTGTTACATTCATTTAGAGCAGAAAATATGGCTTTATCCTTAGCCATATGATAAGATG
>ML801413.1:180558-218426 GCA_009831015.1 Picea engelmannii | reverse complement strand
ATTACAATAATATCCAAGCTAGGGTTCTCATACCCTCGACTCCTATTTATACTAAAAAGAAGCATCTAGAGGAAGATCCTTCTAGAAGAGGAAGCTTCTATTAGGTCTTCTTACATCCACCTTATTCTATTTTATTGAAAGGTTTTATTAATATTGACCTTTATTACATCCGAATACATTGATCTACCTATGTGCGGGTTAGGACCTTAACAACTTCTTTGGGGTCATCATTATCTTGAAGGTGGTACCTTAAATCAGGAGAGATGGAAATTCTGATTATTCCACGTGCTTTGTCATTCCTATTATCCCACTTGTCTTTATTATCGGCATCAATGGGTGCTTTTTCCTTTCCCAAGGTAATCCAGTACAAGCCTTTACTTCTTAATAAATATTCCATATGAGATCTCCATTGGAAGTAGTTGTTGATGGTAAGAAAGAGAGTACTTGGAGAAGCCATATTAAATATGCAGATAATGTGGATTTAAAAACTGAAACTAATGATCTGGATGGAAAGAGCTCGAAAAGTTATGCGGCTTTAAAAAAACGGCACTGAAAACGGACTTTCGATGTTAGAGTTATGCTCTTTTTAAAAAAAGACACAATCGGTAACCAAATCACCACGTGATTGTGTAAGTTTCTTTATGAAGTGACCCACTTTTATAAAGAGAAGTGGGGATCACTTTTACAATGAAGTTACTTTATAACAGAAAATTTGCATGCAAAATAAATAACTCTAAAATAAAATATTAAAGCTACTTACAGTGATTCACTTTTATACTTGAAGTGAAATACACTTTACAATTTTAGCATGAACTTTTTCAAAAAATGTAACAAAAGAGACACTTGAACTCAAGACCTCTTACTTAATAAGGCAACTTTTAACCAAATGATCTAGAAAAACATATTGTAATGTTCAAAAGGAGGATTTTTGTTTTTGTTGTTGAAGACGGCCTTGGAGAGCGTGCTAAAAAAAACTTCTTTTCACACAAGAAAAACATTTCGCTTCCCGATGACAACAAGGGTTAGATCTCGGTTAGCTTACCCGGAAGATGCATCTTTTCCTATCTGTTTCTAAATTTCCAAGATCGCACAGGGCACGGGAAAAAGAGCATATGCAGATCTAAAAGAGTAGCAACCCGGAAATAAATAAAACAAAACCGAAATAAAACCAAAATACTACTCTGCAAAATTTTTAAAAAATGTGTATTCAAGCTTTATACCTATGAATCTGACTGTAATGGTCGTATATTGGGAAAATGGAAACCTTTTTGAGTGAAACAAAAAGTGTTCCTGAATTAAATGAGCGCTCTAGATGCAATGGAACAATCCTCTTAGCCCATAAATGTACGTAAATGATAGAAAGTGGAGATGAGGAAACTCGACGTCACGATCTCGATCTTCAATAGGAGCGAGTCTTCAAATAGGCTCTGATACCATGTTCAACAACACAGGTATTCCAATAGAGGATGAACAACTTTAGTAACCACTCACATAACCATATCAAAGATCAACACACCGATGTTTTCACGTGGTAAAACCCCTACGGGGAAACATCCACGGCCCCAGCCAACGCGGCCACTTGGAGCAATTTATTAATGCAAAGAAAAAGATTACATAAAGATTTTACAAGAGAGTTTCTCAAAATCGATCATCGAAAAATGACCCTCCATTCTCTTTAAATAGAGATCATGGACCAATCGGGTGTTAATCCATGGATCAATGGCCGTTAAGATCGAGGAGAGTATGAACCGTCAGATCACTCTATGTCGGGAACATATCGTGACCGTCGGATTTCCTAACTACAAATACATACTAATGCATATTAAAGAAACACACATGAAAACACACTTTTACCTAATGACACAATAGACCAAGTAGATCTTACTAACTCCTAAGTGTCTAAATATCCTAACAGTTTGTTCGTAACTATGGAAGAATAGTAGCACCTTTAACTGCATTAATTGACAAGGATGCATGTTCATGGACTCCAGAGGAAACTCAGGCTTTTGAACAACTTAAAGAGGCAATGTGTCAATATATTTTCTTGACCACACCAGGCTTCACAAAAACCTTTATTGTGGAATGTGAATCTCATAGATGATTTTAGGGGCTAAATTTCGCAAATGGGCTAATTTTCCATGGTTTTTCCCAAAAAATGATTTGCCAATTTCCATTTTTTCTAAAAATGATTGGCCTAAATTCCATAGAATAAAATTATTTTACCTTAAAAATTGCTAAAATTTTATAGAAACAATATAAAATCTTTAGAAATTTGAATATTTTTATAAAACTATAGCCAAACATTTTATCTTTGCATATTAAGGACTAGTTAGATTAGCCCAAGTTTCTACATTTTAATATAAATCTTCATCCTTAAAATCATCCCTGAATATGATTCCTTGGGAAATGGCATTGGTTTTGTTCTAATGCAAGAAGGAAGGCCCCTTGCTTTTGAAATTCGGCCACTCAAGGGAAAGGACTTACACAAACTCATTTATGAGAAGGAAATGATGGCAATACTACATGCATTCAAGCAATGGTGCCCTTACCTAATAGGTGGGCACTTCAAGGTCAAAACAGATCATGACAGTCTTACATACTTCTTGGAACAAAGACTATCTTCAGAAGAGAAACAAAAATGGGTGAACAAGATGTTAGGTTGTGACTTTGAAATCATCTACAAAAAGGGGAAGCAAAATGTTGTGGCATATGCACTCTCAAGAAAGGATGAAGATGTTGAGGCATTTCTTTGTGCTATCTCTATCATCCAACCTAATTGGATAACATAAGCAAGGGATGAATGGAAGAATGATGAATAAGTGTGGACTCTCATTCAAAGGTTGCAGAGGGATTCCAGTGAATCCGATACATTTACATGGAAAAATTATTCACTATGGTACAAAGATCGCTTATATTTATGTAATAACTCCCAAATAAACAAAAAGGTACTTTTGGAATTGCAAACCTCTCTGGTAGGAGGCCACTCAGCATTTTTGAAAACCTATCACAAGGTCAAGAGGGATTTTTTTGGGATGGCCTTAAAAATGATGTTCAAAGGTTTGTGGTAGAATGTTTTGTTTTCCAACAAAATAAGGTGGAAACAGTTAAGACCCCAAGTATTTTACAACCATTAACCATTCCAAGTCATCATTGGGAGGAGGTTTCCATTGATTTCATCACAGGGTTACCGAAGTCTGAAAGAAAGAACGTCATGATGGTGATTGTTGATAGACTTACCAAGTACGCACACTTTTGTGCTCTCTCTCATCCTTTCAAATCTAGTACAATTGCTACTGCATTCATGGAGACAGTTCAAAATCTACATGGAAGCCCAAATATTATTGTAAGTGATAGAGATCCCATCTTCACTAGGCATTTTTGGACAGAATTGTTTTCTTGTTTGGGTACTCAATTGGCTCATAGTTCATCTTATCATCCTGAATCTTATGGATAAACTGAGATAGTGAACAAATTTCTAGAATGATACCTTCATTGCTATGTCTCTAATAAACAAACACAATGGTTCAAGTGGTTGCCCTTGGAAGAATGGTGGTATAACACTTCCTTTCATATTGCAACAAAAATGACACCATTTATGGCACTTTATAGATATCACCCACCATCCATCACTTCTTCTCTAAAAGAAAAATATAAGGTTCAAGCATTGGAATATCACTTCGAGCATCAACAACAAGTTCTCCAACTCTTAAAGGAAAACCTAACCATGGCACAAAATCGCATGAAACAACAAGTAGATTAGCATTGTAGTGAAAGAAGTTTTGAAGTAGGGGATTGGGTATTTTTAAGACTACAACCATACAAACAGATATCCCTCAAGCAAGCTAAGAAGGATAATAAATTATCACCAAAGTAATATGGCTCTTATAAGGTGTTGCAAAATATTGGTACTATGGAATACAAATTGGAGTTTCTTACATCTTCGCGAGTACACCTTGTTTTCCATGTTTCATGCTTAAAGAAGGTTATAGGTGATATGATCCCATTTCAAACTATATTTCCAGAACTTGACAAGGAAGGAAAAATCATATTGGACCCTGAAGCTATCACTGACACAAGAATTCACCAGCTGAGGAATAGATCAATTTCAGAGTATCTCATTAAGTGGAAGAAACTACATGTTGAAGATTCCAAGTGGAAAGATGAGTATTTTAGACATAAGCATCTAGAACTACTCAAGCATTGAGGAAAAAAATTGTTTGAAATGGAGGGGCATGTTAATCCCTAATTCATGGCACATTACCCCTTAATTGTGGTATATTACATTAGTATTGTTATTTTATTTATGTCGACTTGGGTCCATTAGTTGTAATTGTACCTCCTAGTCTCCTATATATACCAATGAGACCTTTTTATTTGGAATCATCTTGTATTTTTGAATTCATATGATGTATAAGGTGGTTTCCCCCTCAAAGAGGCTTATTATATGAATTTATCTCTTTTTCAAGGAATTGAGTACTTATTAGGAGGTTTTTATGCTATTTTGATATTTGGTTCTTACCAACTAATCTTCCTTTCTGAATCTCTCTCTCTCTAATGACTTCTCTGCATGTTTTTGTTTAGATCAGTATAGGTCTTCTTGTACCTACTTCCTTTTGGATTTATTTTCCATTGGTGATTCCTTGTGTAATCAACTAACATATATAAAAAGAATTCAAGAATAAGCATGCAAATATTCTTGTATCATTATAATCCATTATGATAATATTCCTTTATCTCTAAACCAATCTATGAATCCAATATTTTCTGAAATCATGCTCTCAATTGTCCACAATGCTGACCCATATGTCCCTATACTATTTTGAATTCTTCTCAGCTAAAAATGATCATCAAATGTGTCCATTGATCTTCTCTATCTGCATACCAAACTATGCATTCCTGGAACAACATGTGCTAACAATATCTATGCTTGAATACAACCATAGACTTCTTCATGTGTAACTACCAACTGACAATTATGTGGGAACACTGCTTTATCAATCGATCAATCTGTCATTATGTACTTCTGCTATCGAACCACTTTGACCTTGTCTCTATCAAACATCTGCAACATCATAATTCAAACTACTCAAAAGATACTCATTGATCTATAGAGTTGTTTTCTAGACTCCCCCTGTTCAACATTCATAATAATGGGAGTCTCCAAGTCAGATGGCTCAGAATAATACCTTCCCAAAGTAGTCTCCATCTTCATCTATAGACTCATCATCTCTCTGAACTCGGACTTCTTTCTTTCTTCCTTTGGCTTGATTTTGCACTATATTTCCTGAAAGTACAATTTCTTGGGCCCATTCTTTATTCACCTGCACTTCTTTTCTTTCTTGTGCTATTGTAAATTTTGTGATATATGGGACCTGTTATTTCTTTACTTTCTCTTTATAATGATCTTTCTTTGTTGTGAATTATGACAATATGATTCTAGAAACCTGTTCTTCCTTTGCTTGATTTCCTTGTCTTTCTCGTACTATGGCAAGTCTTGTAAGTTCTGAAATCTATTATGACAATATGATTCTAGAAACCTGTTCTTCCTTTGCTTGATTTCCTTGTCTTTCTCGTACTATGGCAAGTCTTGTAAGTTCTGAAATCTGGTCTTTATTCACTTACTCTTCTTTTTATTCTTTTCTTTTCCAAATTTTAGTATATATGATATATGTTTCTTTCTTAATGGATGGCACTGCCATGCTTCTACAATTCTGAGATATATGACCATAGTTGTGGCATTTGTAACATTCAATATTATGTGGGGCCATGATGGGCTCCTAAAATACCTCCTTTCTTTCACTTCATTTCACTATTTTATCATCATATTTGACCATAATAAATTCCCTTCACCCTTTAAAGCATCCCATTTATTTAAAATATATTGATTAGAAGCATTAAAAATAAATGATGTGAGTTTATACTTTTTAATGTATTTTGCATGGTTTTAACTAATTTGTTGATGATAAACTTAGTGGTATGACCATCTTGTTTTATATATCTATAAAATCCACCGAACACATAAGAAATGGATATCATGGGGGATGCATTCACTATATACATGATTAAAACGTTTGCATCATTGAAATATCAATTTAATAATATTTGTTCTTTTTGATAGGTGGACGATTGTACAAACAGAAATAAAGGGAGATTGCTCCATCCAACAGATCGTGTTTTTCATAACTGAATTCAAGCTTTGTTGAAGTATTTAATCACAATCAACTCATATTTGAGATTCTAGTGCTCATTTTGGCACTCGTTCCAGTCTAAAAGCAAAGGCAGTGAAGGCAGTAAACTTCAAGCTCAATTTGTGTGAAAGTAAAGTTGAATCAGAAAAATCCGACACATGGGTTTTGTGGATAATATGCCTAATTAGTCCCCATCAGGGTCATTTCCTGAAATTATACACGGATTGAGAGACATATCGAAATTACATATTATACAGATCTAGACCTCCATCCAACCCTTATTACGGAACTCAAAGCGCAGCAGGGTTGGTCATTGGCATATCTGTAGGAATTTTCGGGCAAATGCAGAACATGGGTTTTGTGTACATTATCATCCTCCTGCTATGGTTCCTCTCATACTTCGATTTAAGCAGTTGGAACTCACCCCTATATTCGAGCTACGAATTAATGAGTTGTTGTCTATTAATGGAAACTTAACAATTTTTTGGTTTTGGTAGAGTGTCGACCCTTTCAGTGGTCGACCTCTCAAACTCTATATAAACATGAGTCCACTAGAACGATGATTTTACCAAAGAATATAGTTGATGAACTCTGTAAAAAATCGTCCCTATTATATATTTCTTATGCAATTTAAAATCGTGTTGAATTTGTGATTATCTTGTGAGCTAGAGCATCGCAACTACTTGGGGGGGCACCATTAGTCTTTGTGTCTTATTTCCTTGTATGCTCACTTTTCTAACCTTTCTTTTGCAGGAACTATTCTAATTTCCTTCTTACAGTGATTTCCTATTAATTCCTCTGTATATTTTATTTCTTTATAATTGTTCTAATCCCTCTTTACAGTTATAATCTCTCTCCTGCAATCATTTCTCTATAATTCTTTTTGTGCATCTCAGTTGTGTTAATCATTCTTTTATTGTAATCTCATTGTCTTTAATCATTTTAATTATTTACACTATGTTGTAAACATGAATCATCTCTATAATTAAAATAGATTAAACTAACCTTTGCAGGGTTGTATAATTATTATTCTCCTTGTCTAAATTACAGTAGCATAGATGTCTCTGATTTAAAGTACAGTAGCATAATTTCATTACATCATTTCTTGTTCAAGTGCGGTAGTGTAGTTTCTGATTTTAAGAGTAGCTCATAAACTTAATCAATTGCAAGAACATGTATCTCATATTTACTTAATGGAAAAGATCTAAGTAGATTGTTTTGTTCACACTCTGCATATTTCTAAAGAAATTAATATTGATATTATACCATTTGAATTAGCTATTGTGTTGAGATGTCATCATGATGTTATTCGTCGTCGTAGACATTAGAGAATGATCATTTGAATAGGAATACGTAGAAATATAAATTCTCAATTTCCTATGTTGATTTCTGATATGAATTTCTTATGTCAATCCTTTATGTTGATAGTATCATGATGTTGTCTTTCCCACTGTAGAATTAGTTGTGGATTTTAATGCTATCTTTTCTAGAAGTAACTGTGAATTTTAATGTTATCTTTTTCTAGCTATTTTAGAGTATAGATTCTTAATGTTGATTATGTTTCTCTCTTATGAGTTATTTTAGAGTACAGTTTGTTGTAGTTTCACATGATCACTTTTCAAGTAGATCTTAATTCATCTATAGTCTTTCCTAAAAAACAATGATCAATTGCATGTTTTATGTTGAAGCTATAGTCTTTCTTTAATTGAAGAATGAAGTGATAGGAATGTACAAGATGTTAGTTTCCTTTCTATCTTAACACATACTTTGTTACAACTCAAAGTTTACTTAATCTATTTATTATTTGAGTGTGTTGTCAGCATTAGATTAGATTAGACTAGGCTAGATTAGATCTCTAGAACTACACATACAGTGCTATCACCTCGAATCCTATGAGCCTCGGGTTGAAAATTTAATGTCGAAATAGATAGCATATATTTCACTCGACAGGCCACATAAGCATTTATTTCTTGAAAAATTCTTCCATAAGTCCTGCAATCTGCAATCTTATGTCCAAAGTTAGTACAATAAAAAAAAATGACCATAAAAGAAATTTACATACCTGGGAGTGGATGATCTTCTATGTGTTGTAGTCCTTCTAAAATCATGCTTTGGTTGATCATGATCTTCTCTTATATTGACTCCTTCATTATGAGTGAAGCTTCTTGTTTGTTTGAATGTAGAAGGTCTCCTTTGATGTCCATCTCTTCTATACTCTTCTTCTTGAGTCTTATTTCCTTTTGGAATATTATTCTTTAATGGATTGCATTCATCCTTCTTTATAGAACCTTTGATGAGTTATGCATAAATCTTAGGCTTCTCTTCACTTTTCCCTTCCAATGACATGTGACATTTCCCTTCAATTATCTTTACTAGTGATGTGGATGTTTCTTCAATGTTTTGTTGAGCTTGAAAACTTGTATTATTAACATAACAACTTCTTCTTCAATATTCTCACAGTCCTCTTATTTCTTCTTCATCTGGATCTTCATTACTTCTTTTGTTCTTCTTGCTTCTTCGAGTTGGATATTCAAGGTGATGATTTCTTCTTCAAGTTCTCTTTCTTGTTGATTGTATTCTACTTCATGATTCTTTTCCTTTTTAGTCTCTAGATTGTATTCTATTTAATTGGGATTTTCTGTCTCATCACTTTCAATTTTCAAATATGGGCATTCAAATTCAAGATGTCCTCCTTTTTTGCAATTAAAGCATAAAAACATTCTTCCATTGATTTCGTACTCTTCTTCATCTAAATCTGTCTAACATGATGATCATATTTCCTCTTGTTTTGTACCTACATCTTCTTTGGAATTATCTAACTCTGTGATGGGTGAATAATAGATATTATGTAACTTATCCAAAGCTATTTAACTTGTGAACATTTACCCACTTTGTCCTTACTGAATAATATAGTCCTTCCAAAATGAAATCCATTGCAATTTTTTTCTTTTGTTTCAGTTCCCTCTTGGCTATAGTCTTTTCCTTTTTTGAACTATCATATCATGTAATAATTGATTTCCAAATATCATACCCCTATGACTTTAAAAATACTTTCGTCCTTCTGCTCCATGTCTCATACTCTACATCATTATGTCCATCAAATGTTGGTACTCCATTCTCGGTGTATTCCACGATCTCCTTCATGTGGTTAAACAGTTTCTTGAAGGAACCTACTATGATACCAATTTTTGGATTACTGAGAGGGAGGGTGAGTCAGTAATGAGCAATTTATACACTTTTAACCACATTTTATATTCCTTTAACTTATTCAAGAATTTTCATCAGTTCATCATTAATATGTTATTTCATCATATAACATTAACATCCATCAGTGCATAATAAAAAATAATAGACACATCCACACAATGCACAGCACACCATTATTTTACGTGGAAACCAATGTGGGAGAAAACCATAGAACAATATTTTTATATGTATTTAATAATTACATTCAAGGAAGCACCAACTTCCAATTCTCTAGCTCCAACCAGAAGGAGGCTCCAACCTCTTTGTGTTCTCCATATCCAACTAGAACGTGGCTACAACCACCAAATTCTCTGGCTCCATCTAGAAGGAGGATCCAACCCCATAATTCTCAAGCTCCAACTTGAAGGAAGCTCCAAATCCCTGGTTCTCCAACTACAACCAGAAGGTGGCTCCAACAACCTATCCTTACCCTTGTTAATATTATGGTAGCTGTGGGAGATATTTACCCCCATGTGTGAACCTGACGAGAATAGAAGACTCTGAAAAGCAAGAGAAACCCTAATGAGTTGGATAATAACCCTAGAAGCCTTGTCGGCTCAAGAAGATAATTTATATTAGGCTATTATCCTTCAAGAGGAGAAGTCGGATAGAATTAATAATAATATACTAAACAGACACATACCCAGAAGGAGAATTTGAACCCAACAAACTGGCAGGATTACTATAAATACAGGGTGCCAGTTCTCATTTGATAGTATCTCAAAATTGCAGTTCTACAGTTTGGTGCAAACTGCAGTTGCAGTTTGGTGCACAAGTTTGGAGGAGGGTTGTAGGTGCAGCTGTAGCAACAGCTAGTTCTCAGTATTGGCTTGGATTTCCCTTTGGCTAGGGTTTGGAACATCTGATCAGCTTTTTGTGATGCGCTATCCTTGGATATTCATGTGCTACTCTTTGTTTGGCTATCTAGCCTAGGGTTTTCTTCCGGAGGAATTATCAGTCAAGGTTAAGGTGCTCGGAGGGAGGCTTCGGCCTGTGGTTGGGTGACAAGGGTATCGTCAATGGTAAAACGAGCACACCATATTCTATATTCTAACAGGTTATGGGCCTACACCCCTTCAGTCAGCCTAAAACGCTGGAAGGAAACATAGCCACTAGATATTGAGCTCATTGAGGAACTGTCGCTAGGGTTACTAGCAGGAGCAGCTTCCAAAAGCACTGCAGCTAGGGTTACCAGCAGAAGCAGTTGAAAAAACCCTAAACCTCTTGTCGAGGCACCTTAAGTGATGAGATTGACCTAATCTCTGGATAGATCAGTGCGCCCTAGCCTAACGCATCTCCTGGTACTCTCAAAAGGCCAAGACGTGAAATTTGGATTTTCAGTCAAATCTAGGGTTTGACCAAGTCAAGCAAGCCATGACAAATTCTATGAAGTCTGAGAACAAGATAGATGGAGCCTCTAACTTCAGAGCATGGAAGAAAAGGATTAACCTCATCCTTGCTAAGAATAAAGTGTTGGATATTGTGAAAGGAAAGATCGTGAAGCCAGAGTTTAAAGAAGGAGAAGAGAAGGAATCGCAAAACGTTGCAGCTATGAAGAAGTTAAAAGATGTTGACATCAATGCCATGAGTATCATAGTGGATTCCATAAAATATCACTTGATACCCTACATCTCCCATATTGACTCATCGAAGAAGATGTATGATGCCCTAACAAATCTCTTCTCAGTTAGAAACATTGGACAAGTTATGAGTCTGAAGAATGATCTCCATGACATGAAGATGAATGATGATGACAACATAACATCCTACTTTGTAAGGATCTCCCAGCTAAGAGATCAACTACAAGCTATTGAAAATATCACTTTAGAAAAGGAATTGGTGAACATAGTACTCAATGGTCTTCCCAAGACATGGGATTCATTTTCCGCAAGCATGAATACAAGGAAGGAGTACCCGACATTTGAAGAACTTTGGACATGCTGTGCTCAATAAGAATCAAGGATCAATGCAAAAGAGAAACCCCAAAATAAGTACGATGATCAAGCCTTCACAACAAGATTCAAGAACTTCAGGAACAAAAGGAAGTTTGATTCAAGGAGGAAGCCAAATCAAGAGAAAGACATCTCAGAAATACAATGCTTCAACTGTCAGAAGTATGGTCACTACAGAAATCAGTGTCTTGAGCTAAAGAAAAGGAAGGAGAAACACAAAGCATCGATTGTTGAAGAAAAGGAACCTGCAAAGAAGACTAAGCAGGATGGAATAGACTTCTTCTACTAAAAGGTAACAACACTCTTCTTATTTTCTTGTATATATCTTGCTTACATCGTCCTTATACATATCTTGTATATCTATCTCTTGGAAGATAATGTGTTCCAAGAAGAACTATACCTATGGAAGAACAATAAGATAAGAATGAATATCATTAGATATTACACATGAAAGAATGAAATATATAATGTGAAAGCTAATACAAGATAAGCCGAAATCAGAATCAATCCTGAAGAGACTTAGAAGTCAGACATCAAGAGAAATTGAAGAAAGACTTATGACAACAACTAAGACGGAAGCATGGACTCTGTTAAGACAAGAGAGCCAATTATATATTGCAGAAGACAATAAGGTTGTAGATGGAAGTGTGGACTCTATTATATATTGTAGAAGACAATAAGGACGAAGACAAAAGCATGGACTCAGTCAGACGAAGGGAGCATATTATATGCACTCTTACATGAAGCAAGGATTAGGAGTGAGCTAATCCTGTGATCCATTGAATATGATGAAATGTATATATCCATGGTAGCAGTCATGAAAGACAATACGTGTTCAGCTCAACTACAGAAGAAGACCTCTTCGAAGAAAATCCTTAAAGAATTTCTGGTTGTCCATCCAGATCCGTGATCCTATGATGAAAGGAAGAAGTGGAATCTCTAGAAGCATGGAATCTATAATCCAAGAGATAATGAAGAAGAACATGAAGATTCCAAGAAAGAAAAAGAAACCAGAACAACCAGTGATTGTATCAAAGAATCACAAGATTACCAGCCTGATATGAACTCACTAAAAGCAATCAAGCAGAAGAATTGAAAGTCGTGATGAAGAATAGTGTATGGAGAACCTATGAATGAAATCATTGCAAGATCCAGAACCAGAGGCTCTCTCAGATGGAGGGAGGAGACTATGATGATCGATTGTCTCGATACACCAGACTTATCTCTATATAAGTCATTATATCATCTGCAACAACCATGAGTTAGAATTCCACATCAGACGAATGCAAAGAATGTTCTCCAGAGAAATTGAATAAAGAGCGTATGAAGAGCAATCTCAAGACTTTGAGGCATACCAGAAAGATACTCCTGTATGCAGATAAGAAGATGACAACTTGGTGGAGAGCCTCCAGTGCACAGCAGAAGCGTGGTGAAGATTTCCTATAACATCTAGATGACTACTCAGAAGATCAGATCTCGTGATGACAGAAGAAGTACCACATGGATATGTTCCAGTTCTCCAACTATGATATACTCTATTGTTCAGATCTACATGAAGCCTTCACAGTATTCCAGACTAAAGCATTACATTATCCATGATGAAGTCCAGAAAGAAGAAAGTGATTCTCCAATACATATCTCCGCAAATGAGCAGATAAGTATGCATTTTGGTAAATCCTCTATTCAAGATGAAATAACTTGCATACTCAAGATAGAGCTCATGGAAATGACTCTCTTAGCTGGAAGGGAAGACTCTCCAAACTAGAAGAAGGTATGCAAACATTTATTTTTGTAATTGAAATAACTCTCAAGTTAGGAGGGAGCATTGAAAATATTATTTATCTTTGTAATTGAAAAATAGTCCAGATTGGACAGATGCTTTCCTGTTCGGAAAGTGGATTGAGATTTATGACGGACAATGAATTCCCATTGTAGTTAACATGGGAGGCAGACTGATTTCTGATGTATCATAGACAACGACTTCCCATTATTGGGAGTGGTCTAGGACAGTCATTCTTCTTGGAAGTCACTCTAAGTAGTGGTCAAGTAGAATGTTCTGCCTCATCGGGCAGTCATTCTTTCGAAGTTCACAGTTGTGAGCAGTTTCGAAGAATCATCCGTTTTGGAGGTTGATAAAGGATAGACATTCCTCGAGGGTTATACTTTCTCTCTAGGTTACACTTTAGTGTCAGAGGAATGGCCCAGGGTGGGGAATGGTTCAGAAAATTATTCCTCGAGGGCAGACTCATTCTCTCCAGGTTACACTTTGTTTAGTGTCGGAGGAATGGCCTAGGGTGGGGAGTAGTCCAAGCTCAGCAATCAGGGACAGTTATTCCTCAAGGGAAGACTCATTCTCTCTGGGTTACACTTTGTTTAGTGTCGGAAGAATGGTCTAGGATGGGGAATAGTCCAGGACAGTCATTCCTTAGGGAAGACTCATTCCCTCCAGGTTACACTTTGTTTAGTGTCGGAGGAATGGCCCAGGGTAAGGAATGGTCCAAAAATTTCTCAAGGGTGGACTCATTCTCTCCATGTTACACTTTGTTCAGTGTCGGAAGAATGGATCAGGGTGGGAAATGGTCCAGGTTCAGAAATTAGAAACAATCCTTCTTCCTTGATTGAGAAAAATGGGGCAAATACCCCATTATTGGTATTCTATGTTGAGGGCAGACATTCTTTCAGACCTCACAGATGTGAGTGAAAGATTGGCCCAGATGATTATTATTGATGTTCTATATTGAGGGCAGACATTCTTTCAGATCTCACAGACGTGAGTGAAAGATTGGCCCAGATGACTATTGTTGATATTCTATACTGAGGGCAGACATTCTTTCAGATCTCACAGACATGAGTGAAATATTGGCCCAGTTCATTCAGTTTTTATCATAACATTGTTTATATGCAAATGAATACTACTGTGGTGGCAGACATTCTTTCAAATCTCACAGACGTGAGTGAAAGATTGGCCCAGATGATACAGTTTTTATCATAACATTGTTTCTATGTAGGATGCTATCAAATGTTTGTTATGAAGACTATATGACAGTAGATGAGGACTACTGTGGTGAATATGTTTCATTGTTCGCAACTATACGTTGTTGATCAAGTACTTGTGTGTTACTTGATGTGGTAGTTAACCACTGGATTGTAGTTGTGTACTATTATGAATAGAAACAGGTGTGTTCTATCCTTGTTCTAATTGCCTTGAAGACTATCAGCAGTTTATTAGAGATAATGATCATTCAGATGAATGATGAACAGAGTATTTCCAGATGGAAAACAGTTCAGAGCTTTTACTCCTCTTGTATCACTCTATGGTGAGAGTGACTTATCCAACATCATATCTAACTACTCAGATGAAGTATGGTTTCGAGAGATGATGCAGCTGATGGTGATGGTGATGCTCATGATCTAGTCATAAAATACTCTAGATGATTATATTGATGCTACTGGGTAAATGGTATGTTTTGTGCTCAACTCCATTACCTGTAAATACCTCTCTAGCTAGGAGGGAGTGTTAATATTATGGTAGCTGCGGGAGGTATTTACCCCCATGTGTGAACCAGAGGAGAATAGAAGACTCTGAAAAGCAAGAGAAACCCTAATGAGTTGGCTAATAACCCTAGAAGCCTTGTCGGCTCAAGAAGATAATTTATATTAGGCTATTAGCCTCCAAGAGGAGAAGTCAGCCAGAATTAATAATAATATACTGAATAGACACATACCCAGAAGGAGAAGTCGGCCCCAGCAAACTGGCAGGATTACTATAAATACAGGGCGCCAGTTCTCATTTGATAGTATCTTAGAATTGCAGTTCTGCAGTTTGGTGCACACTGTAGTTGCAGTTTGGTGCACAAGTTTGGAGGAGGGTTGTAGGTGCAGTTGCAGCAACAGCTAGTTCTCAGTATTGGCTTGGATTTCTCTTGGCTAGGGTTTGGAACATCTAATCAGCTTTTTTTGATGTGCTATCCTTGGGGATTGATGTGCTACTCTTTGTTTGGCTATCTAGCCTAGGGTTTGCTTCCGTAGGAATTCTCAGTCAAGGTTAAGGTGCTCGGAGGGAGGCTTCGGCCTGTGGTTGGGTGACGAGGGTATCGTCAATGGTAAAACGAGCACACCGTATTCTACATTCTAACAACCCTATCCCACCACCCTGAAATATAAATGCAAATATAGACAACATGTCATTGTCATTGAATCAACCATTGTCATTGTCAACCTGTACCAACAACACGTACCAACAACCTATCACAATAATCTCATCAATCAATCATGCACATCAATAACTAGCACAACATGTACTATCACAAGTGCATCAACCATGCACATCAAAACACCTCATAACCATCACCAAGATCAATATGTGCTTATTATAATATACCAATATATTTATGCCACATCAACCATAAACTATGTGCCAACAATAATACTAGCAAGTCCCTCTAACAATGTATCAAGCATGTACCAATCATGTATCAACACCACATCAACTATGACTCATCAAGATGTACCAACATCATCAAATATAAACCTCATGTATGTGTCAAATAATCAACTGCATTTCTCAACCATGTACCCAAAATGTACATCAATCATGTAACAAATGCATACACCAATATATCCAACAAAAGGCCTCTAGCAATACATCACACTATCCATAAACCAAATACCATAAACCCTTACATCAAACATGCGTCAAAACCTCATTGTTATGTATCCTCAAGTATGTAACATGTCATGACCAAATATAATCGTAAAAACATACCTGTAAGTATGTAACAGACCTGGTGTATGTGATCACAGACCTGCAAATGTTCCTCAAATTCAACAACAAGAGAATAGTATTTTAATCAAACTTTACCTAAGTCTCACATGACTAGTTTTAGATTAGTCAATAACCCAAAATTGCAACAAGCATAACTCTATTCCTGAAATGAATAAAGGTCTGAAAATGATACATAATATGCTTCAATGTCTTCTCTACAATTCCTCTAGGTTTCACTACTTGAAACCTCCCAGTAAATAAGTTATAGAAAAAATGGAAGACCTCGTTGAATTTTGTATTATTCTAGAGAGTAAACTTGTACGGAATTCCACTTGCTCAATATTTGATATCTTATTCTAAAACTTGCACACAATAAACTAAGGCATGTACACTTTCCATTACAATTTGTTTCACATCATTTAGATTTTCTATGAATAAGTTATGACTGGTTTACCTGGAACACCTGTTTAAAACTAGTTTCGGGACTAGCCAAAAACCCTATCTCCCATAGCATGTATCTCCCAAAATACAACGACCCAGAAGCTAAAATTTCTACCACGGGTACCTTGTTATTTTGTCTCACTATCCTCAAAGTTTAACTATTTGAATCATTCTATAAAAAACATTATTTTTAAAATGGTGAGATGAATTGTAAATAACATACCTTAGAACACATCATTAAAACACTTCATCCTCCCTTCGATTACTGGCCTTCTTCACTTCACCTTCCCTCTAAAATTCACCTCATATCTCCTTGTTTACCTAAGTCACTTATATATATTCAATATTCTCAATAGGTGCTAATGGGAGTCCCTCAATATCTTATTTATACTTCCCAGGTAACTTCCTTTATGGATAACTTGTAACTCCTTTACCCCTTCTCCTCAATCTAGGGCTAACCCACTTTCTTATTGCACTTAACTTTTCCTTAATTAGTCAAATCATAAATACTTTATTACAATTGATTTATCCTTAATTATCTTCATGTTCAACCACTTTGACTATTCAACATTCTTGTTACAACTACTTTACCCATAATTAATTAATTTCTTTTTCAACCACTTTGACTAATCAACCTTCTTGTTACAACTAATTTACCCAAAATTAATTTCTTGTTGCAACCACTTTACCTAGTAAACTTTTTGTTACAACTAATTTACCCATAATCAAATTCTTTTTTTAACCACTTTGACTAGCAAACTTCTTGATGACTTTCTAGGAGCCTCTAGAATAATTGACTTATTGTTGACCTTCTAGGGGCTTCAAGAATATTCTTGAGGGTCCTCCAACTTCACAAGGACATATCTCACTAATCGTGAAGAACCATGTGACACACCATATATCACCAGAAATGGCACGACGTTTAATATTCATCTATAATAATCTTACATGCATATTCACTGATCTTCAGTCCTTTATACCTCAAACAAACTCGGGTACCTTACCCAAACCTTTTGGAGCTACCAAAATGTGTTATCAGACATACTCAAGGGTTGACATCAATATATAAGGGTTGACATCAATCTACAATATCACTCTCCAAGGGTTGACATCATTGACAACCAACTTACCAAACCAATTGTCCATCAATCTAAACCAACTATCAGACAGATCCTTTCATCAGCCTACTCAACATTCGGGTAAACCTTTATTTTCCAGTCAGTTATATCTTTTTCCATAGTTGTAGAATCCTATTGAGGGGATGGAATTTACTTTTAAATCCCTAAATTCTATACTCATCCTTCCTTTTTCTTACCCATACCACTTTCCAAGCCATTTCGGGAAGATCTAATCAATTATGGGCTTGTTTTTCGTGTATTACAAGGCCCAAACAACTTGTTGTTTGTAACTTCTATCCATATTAGATGGCATGGTTGTAAATTTCCTAAGACATTTTTATTCTTAATTATAGTATTTTAGCATAAACCATTCACCAAATAATTGTTTTAGACCTAAGTTTACCCTGGGAGGTAGTTTAGATACATTTTCTAAGGTCTTAAGGGAGAAAAATTGTTGTTCACTTTTGTTAGGTTTTTGTTCAAAAAATCAACGGTATATTGTTTCTACGTGTTTCCGACAAATACCATCCCCAAGAATTTTTTGACCTTCCAAGGAGATGCGGGAGAACAATACTCAAGTTAGGTAGTCTTGAGAGGGATTGAATGCAAGTACCCCATCTCTTCTTCTTTATCTTTCAATGTCATATACATCAAGACCATCTAAGGTATGCTTAGCCTCTACCTTGTGATGAGCTACCAAAGAGGCTATAACTAACTTGATTGCCAGATAGGTGTGATTCATGGATTTTTCTTATAAAATGAGGTTTCTCCCTCAAAGTGGCTTCTTATTCAATATTTATTTATCATTATAAAGTTGTGGAGTTACTTTTTCTTTCTATTTTTATGCAATTTGAGGAATTTGGTTCATAACATTTGGTTTCAAAGCACAAAATCCTTGGTTGATTCCTTCAAAATGATTCATCTTAACATTTCCACTATAAAAACACATTGGGGACTTTTCAGATTGTGAAACTTTCAGTTCACAAAGTAAATAAAAAAGTACTTGTGGTAAAAAATTTAGATTATGATTTGCTATACTTTTCATGTTACAAGTTGTGGTAGTAAGGGTTTTTTACTAGCCCTACAACTAGTATAAAAAAGGTGTTCTTGGTAAAACAATTGTATCTAATTCTAGAAAGATCCAAATTGAGTGTCACTAGTTTCACTAGAAAGAGGACAAACCATATTATTTTGGATCCAAATTTCAAAAGAAGATAAAAAAAATTGGAGACATGATGGGTGGTACAATTTTTCTCTTCTAAAGGGGGCAAAATAAGCTATTAGAGAAATTTTGAGGTAAAAAATGGGCCTCAAAACAAAAAATATGCTATATATGCTATCAACATAAACTTTACAAGAAACGATAGGATTCAAGATAATGACATCAACCATAAGGGTAAATAGTTTTGGAGGGAAAAAAAGAAAACTACTTTTTTAATGCATTTTTTACTTATCTCATTATAAGTTTACTCAAATTTCAATTATAGTAAATAAATGGACGTGAAATTAAATTATGCATCCAATGAGTGCTTATACTTGAAATTTGAGTAAATTTGTAATGAGATAAGTTGAAAATGTTATTAAAATAGTAGTTTTCTTTCTTTCCTTTTGGATATTCATAACTCTTATTTTATTATTTTTCCTTAGGAAGCTCATTTTAGACCTCAAAATTCCTGTAATGAAATTTTTGTAAAGTTACCATTAATTTGTGGTGGCACATTAGAAGTTAATCAAACTTGTGGCATTGCAAACAAGACATCTTAGGCTACTACAAGATGAAATTTTAGACTTAGAGGAGTTGAAATTATAGGGATACATTAGCATAAATTTTGACTAGAATATTTGTTTTGAGTGATTCAAAAATGAAAAAGAGAAAATAAGGACAACTCTAGGTAAATATTGTTTTTTGTTAACATGGCAAAGGGTGGTGGGAAAAATTATGTACTTGTTAAACCTCCTTAGATCTCATTCATGATTTGTGAATAAAGTGAAGAGTTCATGAACTAAATATCCAATTTAAGAAACCTGATGATATAATGTTTATAAAGGATGGCTATTTTTATTTTCAAGTACACAAAAAGGAATTGGAATAGAAATTGGAACAAATGGAAGTTAGGCTTGTTCATGCCTTGAATGAGAGGCTCTCTAAAACTGATAATGTGACCCAAGGAACTCCAAAAATTAAAGACGATATTCAAGTTGAACAACCTTCCATCAATAAGCATATCCTAGAAGGATTTAACTCTAATTTTAGAATTAATCATGTCTGCTCTCCTAAGGGTATCACCTTTCCAAAGGTTGAATTAAGGAAGTTTGATGGAACATATTTATTTACATGGGTGTACTAAATAGAGAAATAATTTGAACTACATAATATTGTGGATGATAAGCGAAGGATTTCCATAGAAAAATTATACTTCGAGACAAAATGCTATCAATGGTACCAATGGGTAGTTAAAATTGATCTTTGTTCTTATCATTATACTTAGGGTTTATTTATAAGAGACTTAGAAGCACAATATGGAAAAGAATAGAAACAAAACTACCTTAGTTAGTTAACAAGTACCTAGGTGATGTTGAAGACTATAATACATAATTTTAGGTATTGGCCACAAGAGTGGATAACATAAGCGACAAACATCTATTGGAAGCTTACATGGGTGTACTAATAGAATACATTAAACATGAGCTTTTCACAACATAGATCCTGATAAGTGTGAAATATCCATTCATGCATTGGTAGGTTTGTTAGCACCTAAAACCCTTAATATTGTAGGATGCATCAAGAAACAAATGAACATAGTTCTTATTGATTCAGGTAGTACCCATAAAATTCATTGATAAAAGATTAGTAGAGTGCCTCAATTGTTTTGTGAAACTAGTGGCAAATTTTCAAGTTTTGGTTGTTAATGGGGGAAGTATTAATTATGGAGGAAAATGTCATAGCATTAAACTTATTATTGGATAATATAACTTATCATCATTGATAAAACTATTAGTAGAGTGCCTCGATTGTTTTTTGGATCTAGTGGTAAATTTTCAAGTTTTGGTTGCTAATGGGAAAAGTATTGATTGTGGAGTAAAATTACATAACATCAAAATTAGTATGGGAGAATATAACTTAGCAAGCCCAATGTATGACATTCCTATTGGAGCATATGTTACTATGGAGATTTATTGGTTAAGAACATTGGGTACAGTTTCTACAAACTATAATGAATTTTTTATATGAGATTTGAATTGGAAGGAATTCAATTGAACTCAAAGGGTTAAAATATGCACCCTCTACGATCATTGTTGATCCACATTCCTAGTCAATGTCTAGTTTCATTTTACTATCCACAAAATTCTTCCTTTGTTTTTCTTTCTCCCTTTTTCTTTAGAATTTTTCTCCTTTGTCAATTCTTTTTCAAAGTAATGTGCGGTAGGGGTAGAACAAGTCTCAGGCATGTATGTATTTAGGTTCGTAGGTCTAAATTTTGTAATCCTGTGTCCTCCAAAATGCACCTCTTACTTTCACATTCCACAAATCACACCTTTATTACCTTCCAACACTTAACCATTATTTTTGAAATGTGAATGCAGGGCCACATACCATCTGTTAACTTTTTTGCAAGTCTCTAGGTCTGTAGGTCCATCAATCCACATTCCCATATTCTCCAAAGTGCACCCTCTACCTCCGTGACCTACAAAATTACCCTCTCCCATACTTAGTCTCATTTCTTGTTTCGGTGAGGACCTCTCTACTTTTCTCCATATTAACAAGTCCGCAGGTCCATAGGTCTGCAATCTTGCATACTACATAATGCACTTATTGATCCTCATATTACACTTCCATACTTACCATTTTTTCATCTTCTACGACATCACATCACCACTCCCCATCACATTTATTTTCCTTGCCATATCAATTGCCACTTGTGTAAGCATAATGCCATTATTAAATTCACGAAAGACATGTAAACCTTGCAATAAATTAAAATCTCCTCATACATAATGACAACTTTAAAGAAACATTTACATTGATTGAACCATCAAGACAATATGTGGTGGAATTAAATGAAAAATAATATGCCAAGCTGTAAATATCAATAGTAGTGCCACCTATTTCCAAAGTAAAAAGCAAAGAAAATAATTCCAATTAAGAAAAAGGATTTGTATTGCATAGATACACTAAACACACTTGGGCATGAGGATAAAGAGTTTCATTGGTCGAGGGAATACAACTACTACAAGTCTCTTTCTCCAACCGAGAAATAAATGAACTTAATTTAGACTTTAGGCTTATCATTGGTTGGATGTGTGCATGAAGTAACAGATTTCATAGAGCTTATTCAATGGTGCACGAATAAATTTAACTCTGAAAAAAGTATAGTTCACCTTCAAGGATATCAACCCATTTCCTTAGCCCCTTCGACATTTTCCATAATTCTATAATTTCCTACTCCCATTATGCATTTTAAAAACGAAGAGGATGATGGATTTTTGAAACAACATAGAGGAGGAGAGATATTGTTGGAATACTGAGGGGGGGGTGAATCAGTGTTGAGAAATTTATACCACTTTCAACCAGACCATTAAATTATTAATTATTCCATTCATATATGATTTCATTTACCATATCATAAGAAATGCATCACATCATACACAAATACACAGTACACCAGTATTTTACGTGGAAACCCAAATGGGAGAAAACCACGAAATGATTTCTTATATATCAAATATTACATTCATAGGAAGCACCAACTGGAAGGAGGATCCAACACCATGTTTATAGGCTCCAACATGAAGGAAGCTACAATTTCTTGAATTCTCCAGCTACAACTGGAAGGAGGCTCCAACCCCCTTATTTGTAGGCTCCAACCTAAAGGAAGTTGCAACTCCCTGAATTCTCCAACTCCAACTGGAAGGAGGCTATGACCCCCTAATTTATAGGATCCAACCTGAAAGAATCTCCAACTCCCTATATTCTCTGGCTCCAAATGGAGGGACGCTATAACCCCCTTTCCTTGCCCCTTCCTTCCTCCCTAAAATATAAGTGTAGACTCAACCTGTCACTACCACTAGTATTGTCAGTTTCACTGTCATTGATACAACAATATGTCACTGTCATTATCACATCAACCTGTCATTGTCACTATCACATCAACCTATCACATTCATTGTCACATCAACCTGTCCTAATCAATCTACCACTAATATACCATCATAAACCTGTCACTATTAATTGCATACCATCATCAACCTATCACTACCATTGGCATACCATCATTAACCTGTCACTACCACTGACATACCATCATTGATACTCAATATCAATGAAACCAGATCCACTCACAAGGATCATATGCCAAGATCCAAGAACTTCTCTCAACCAGATGCCCAACATCACCAAAACATGCCTTGAGCCATGTGACAAATATGTACCAATATCACCAAGAAGTGACTCAACATTTATCATACCAAAACCTATACCATGTATTAACCATGTACCAAAACATGTACCATATCAACCATGTACCAAAACTTGTACCATATCAATCATGTACCAAAATATTCCATAAACCATGAGATGTGCCTCAACCATATACCATATCACTCATGATATGTCTCAATCAAGTACCAAAAGATGTTCCTCATACACATTCCAAAACATGCCTTAAGCATGTGCCAACATGATGCAGGAGCATCGTCAGCGTCATCATCGAGCACACATGGAAATAAAGTTCAGCACTCGAGAATCATTTCGAAATCTCAAACGTCGGGAGTTACTACGAATATTTTGGGGGAGTTGATGAAGAACAGAAGAATATCAATCGCTTGGAGGGGTAATGAACATGAGCGATTAGGGAGTTTCACTCCGAGTCTTGAATGTAACTAAACTTAGGTAGCAGTTAGATTTTCGTTTTTGAGTTAAATGAGTAGTCAAGGGGAACCCTAAGGACCCTTTGAGTTAAATAGAGGTTTTGTATGCACAAATGAGGCTACTACGAGTTAGTAGGAATTATCTGAGTTTTAAGTTCTTGTTTTGATATTATCTATAGTCATTTACTTTGAATGAATATGACAGAGGAAAATTGACCCAAATGCATAGTACTGTTACTATTTACAATTCTCTGTTATTGTGCTTTCATAAATGAATGAATTTCATTATGAATGGATGAAACCGTGAATGTTAGTATAAGTTTCAATTGTTTCTCTTTTGTTGAGTGAGCGCAAGGTGTGCACATAGAACGAAAGGAGTGTGTTGACGAGATCTATTTCGATCCTGAAGCTCAGGAGAGATAGCATGAAAGTTTCCCTTTGCAAGGAGTGAAAAGTGACTGCTGCAAGGCATACACAGTCACCCACAAGAACCAAGTCTTGTGTAAGAATTTGTTGCAAGGAGGGCACAGATTTGGAATTAGGCTAAGTGTTGAAGGGACTCCATAGGATTCAAAGAAGAGAAAGGTGAAATCCTAACTTGATTTGAGTCATTGGATCCAGAAATACCTAGACCATTGATCTAGCGCCATCATGATCTCAGATATCGGGAGAACGGAAGTAAGGAGACTCCCAAACTCATGAAACATGAAATCCTGACTTGATCACAGTCATTGATCAAAATAAAGATCATGGACCATTGATATAGAATCATCGTGATCTCGGATATCGGGAGAACGGATATAAGGAGACTCCCAAAGTCACGAAATGTGAAACCCCAACTTGATCACAACTATTGATCAAAGGAAAGATCTGGACCATCGATCTGGCACCCTCGCAATCTCAGATATCGGGAGAATGGAGGTAAGGAGACTCCCAGAATCAAGAAATCGCGATGTGCTTTCCACTCAAGCACGTGGTCACCGCCAGCAGTCACGTGAGGGAAGCTCACGCCTAGTTCTTGTTCACTCAGGCTAAGTTACACATCGGACCTGTGGATATTTCTTGAGGATTCTAGCAAGGAATCAAAGAGTTGTTCCAGCCAAATATTGAGAGGATCCAGTGACCGAGAGGTCAGCAGACCCTATTGAGGTGGGGCACTAAATCAAGTGGTATCAGAGCTAAAACAAATTGCAGACTGAAGACAAAATAAGGATGGTGAAAGAATATAGTATGATACCATCAAGTGGTATCAGAGAGGATTGTCATCTGTAGATTTCAGACGAAGGGGACGGAAGAAATCTAGTTTTACTCTGTGTGTGAGAGATAGTCAACACAATGCCACCGAGGAGACGAGTGGAACAAACTTTAGCCAATCATGTTGTAGAAAGGAAAATGAGAGAACTTCGTGCAAGATTAGAGGCAATGGAGGCAACGCAGAGGAGAGCACCTTATGTTGGAGACATCAGTCATGTGGAGAGAAAATAAGTGTAAGTCGAGGAAGCTGCAGGAGAAAATGTTGTCGAAGAACATTTGTTGAGAGAAATTGTTATATTAGAGAGCTAAAGCCAAGATAGAGGTCCCAATGTACGAGGGAAATTTGGATGTTGAAGAGATGTTGGATTGCATACAATCCATGGATAAATATTTCTACTATGAAGACGTTGATGAGGAGAAAAGGGTGAGACATGTTGTCACCAGGCTCAAGGGACATGCAGCATTGTGGTTGGATGAACTGCAGGTTGAGAGGAGAATCAAGGGAAAACATAAGATAAAGAATTGGGACAAAATGGTAGCCAACCTGAAAGCAAAGTTCATGCCCAAATATTATCAGATCAATATGTTCAAGAAGCTACAGAACCTGAGACAAAAGGGTATGACAGTTAAATAATACACAGGGGAGTTCTACAAGCTGAACATCCGAGCTGGACTAAGAGATAAGGATGAAGAAAAAGTTGCTAGGTATATAAATGGCCTGAGGTATGAAATCCAGGATGAGATCATCATGATTTTAGTAAGAACAGTGGAGGATTCTTATCAGTTTGCACTGAAGGCAGAGGAGAAGTTGGCCAGAAAACAAATCCAACAAGGTAGAGGTAGAAGCCCAGTCCCAAAAAAATGCAATGGAGTTGCCGATGATGAGGCACAAAAATCCAAAGATGAGACTGAGAAACCACATAGTCACTCGGAAAGAGGAGGAAGTTCCTGGGGAAGACATGATGGTGGAAGAATTTCTTCCAGAGGAAGAGGAAGACGCGGAGGAGGAGAAGTGAGATGTTACACCTGTGGAAAAGTAGGACATAAGTCATGGGAATGTCCTAAGAGAAAGAAAGAAGGAGAAGGTGAAGCTCACATTTTGGAAGCAAAGAAGGAATGTTGAAGCAGAAGGAGTAGAGGATGGAACATCCTTGATGTTGAGAAAAGTTCTCTTAAAACCAGAGGCATAAGTTGAGAAGCCAGTGCAGAGAAACAACCTATTCATGACATCTTTCAAGACTAAAGACAGAGTATGCAAGGTGATAATTGACAGTGGGATCACTGACAACTTAGTATCCACATAGATGGTGGAGAAATTTGAGCTGGAGACAACTACACATATGAATCCATACAAAGTCTCATGGTTTCAAAAATGACACCAGGTAATGGCTACTAAAAAATGCTTGGTTGAATTTAAGATAGGAGGATATCGAGATGAAATTATGTGTGATGTAATTCTCATGCATGTATGCCATATGTTTTTGGGAAAACCATGGTAGTATGATAGGAATGTCATTCATGATGGGAGGAAGAATACATACACCTTGGAGAATAATGGTAGGGCACACATGTTACTTCCAATAGAGGAGAAGAAAGTGAAAGAGGAAGCCAGCACAAGCATACTTCTCATGAGAAAGAAGGAACTCCTGAAAGAAGTCAAGAAAGAACAGGAGATGCAATTTGTTTTGGTGAGGAAACCTAGAGTTTTCCTTACAAGTACCACAATGGATGATTTACCTGAAGAAGTTCGGGAATTGTTGGATAATTTTGCTGACATAGTGGTGGATGAGCTTCCTAACTCATTGCCACCCACCAAAAGTATCAACCACCATATTGACTTGATACCAGGAGCAAGTCTGCAAAACAAAGCAGCATACAGATTGACACCTCAAGAGAATGAGGGAGTGAAGAACCAAGTCCAAGAGTTGTTAGACAAGGGCTTGGTCAAAGAGAGCTTGATTCCATGCGTAATAACAACTATGTTGATTCCAAATAAAGGTGGAGGATGGAGAATGTGTACAAATTCAAGATCCATTAACAATATCACCATCAGGTATAGATTTCATTTTCCAAGAATGGACGATTTAATGGACTGTTTAAGTGGAGAAAATTTCTTTTCTAAGATAGATTTGAAAAGTGAATATCACCAGATTAGAATGAGAGAAGGTGATGAATGGAAGACATCCTTTAAGACAAATGAAGGTTTGTATGAATGGCTTGTTATGACATTTGGCTTAACAAATGCCCTGAGTAATTTTATGAGGTTGATGAATGAAATACTGAAAGATTTCATTGGCAAGTTTGTAGTTTTATATGTGGACGATATATTGATCTTTAGCAAGACTAAAGAGGAGCATTTGAGACACCTGACACTAGTGATGAGGAGACTACAGCAAGAGGAGTTGTTGATAAATCTGAAGAAGTCCTCTTTTATGAAGACAGAGATCATTTACTTGGGTTTTGTGATCTCTTCAAATGAACTGAAGATGGATCCAAAGAAGGTGAAAGCAATCAAAGAATGGTCGTCACCAAGAAGCATGTTTGAGGTAAGAATATTCCATGGATTAGCAAGATTCTATAGGAAGTTCATCAGAGACTTCAGTGGAATTTGCACACCAATGATGGATACAGTGAAGAAGAAGCACAAGTCTTTTAAGTGGACAGAGGAGGCTAAGATGAGATTCAATATACTGAAGGAGAAAATAATAGAATGACCAATTATGGTCTTTCCAAATTTTGAAAAGACATTTTAGGTGAGATGTGATGCAAGTGGAGTTTCAATTGGAGCGGTTTTGTGACAGGATGATAGACCAGTTGCCTATCTATTTCAGTGAGAAGTTGAATGAGACTAAGAGAAAGTACTCCACATATGATAAGGAGTTTTATGTCATAATTCAAGCCTTGAAGAAATGGAGACATTACCTTGTCCCACGGGAATTTGTCTTGTATAGTGATAACCAATCTTTACAATTCATAACCAGACAGGAAAAATTGAGTCAGAAGCATGCAAAGTGGATTGAGTTTATGCAAAATTTTACTTTTGTCATAAAACATATTGTTGGGAATGCTAACAAAGTTGTTGATGCATTGAGTAGGAGATGTTTGATTCTTCAGGAATTTCAAGTGAAGACCTTGGGGTTTGAACACCTTAAGGAAATGTACAATGATGATCCATACTTCAAGGAAGTATACGAAGCATGCATGAATCCTGTGCTGAGAGATAGAAGCCAGTGGGAAGAGTATATGATTCAAGAGGTATTTTTGTTCAAGGGAAATTAGTTGTGCATACCAAAATGATCAATGAGGGATAACCTTTTGAAGGAAAAGCATATTGGAGGATTGGTTGGACATTTTGGCCATGATAAAACATTTGCACAACTGAGCAGTTCATACTATTGGCTAGGTATGAGAACAGAAGTAGTGAAATTTGTGAACAGATGTAGAATCTTCCAACATGCGAAAGGAAAAAGACAAAACACTGGATTGTATCAACCATTGCAAATACCAGAGAGGCCTTGGGATGAAATAAGCATGGATTTTGTGTTGGGACTACCAAGAACGCAAAGAGGATGTGATTCCATATTTTTGGTGGTGGATAGATTTTCAAAGATGGCACACTTTATCCCATGCCAGAAGACCAATGATGAAATACATGTTGCAAAAATGTTTTTCAAATAAGTTGTGAGACTTCACAGCCTACCCAGAAGCATTGTCTCGGACAGAGACACAAAATTTGTTGGTCACTTTTGAAGAACACTGTGGAATATATTAGGGATGGATATGTCCTTCAGCTTAGCTTATCACCCTCAGACAAATGGACAGACTAAGGTGGTAAACAGAAGTTTGGGAAACTTGTTGAGGAGTTTGGTCACTGAGCATCATAACCAGTGGGATCAGATTCTACCACAAGCAGAATTTTCATACAACGACTCGCCAAACAGAAGCACTGGAAAGAGACCATTCTAGATATTGTATGGAATGTAACCCAAGTGAGTATATGATTTGAGGGACTTGGTACAGAGTGAGATCAATAGAACTGGAGCAAAATATTTTTCTACAGAAATGCAAAAGCTCCATATCCAGATCAAAGGGCAATTGCAGAACTCTAGCCAAGAGTACAAGTGCAGAGTTGATCAACATCACAAAGAACTTCAATTTGAGATAGGATATCAGGTTTTGGCACATCTCAGGAAAGAAAGGTTCCCTAGGGGAACATATAACAAGTTAAAAATGAAGAAGATAGGACCATGTAAGATCTTGAAGAAGTTTGATGCAAACACCTATGAGATTGAGTTGTCAGATGATGTGAGAATATCACCCATATTCAATGTTTTGGACCTGTATCCTTACAGGAAAGATGCCACAAAGGATTTAGAAGATCAAGATAAGATTCAGTGGGAGAAACAAATTCCTATAGAAAAAAAACCACATATGGAGAAGATCGTTGATCAGATAATTGGCAAGAAGACCAGGAGGAAGACCTATTTTGAATATCTGGTTAAGTGGAAGGGACACCCGATAGAGGATGTCAGTTGGGAAACTGAAGTTGATATCCATAAGCATGGAAATTCAGTGCAGGAGCTCATGGACAGGAGTCCATGAATTTTTTTCCAAGGGGAGTATGATGCAGGAGCATCGTTAGTGTCGTCAATGATCACACGTGGCAGTAAAGTACAATGCTCGAGAATCATTTCAGAATCTCAAATGCCTGGAGTTACTGCGAATATTTTGGTGGAGTTACTGCGAATATTTTGGGGAAGCTGATGAAGAACATAAGAAGATAAATCGCTTGGAGGGGGAATGATCATGAGAAATCAAGGAGTTTCACTCTGAGCCTTGAATGTAACTAAACTTAGGTAGTAGTTAGATTTTCATTTTTGAGGTAGATGAGTATTCGGGGGGAACCCTAAAGACCCTCTTATTTAAATAGAGGTTTTGTACGCCCAAATTAGGTTGTTGCGAGTTAGTAGGAATTATCTGAGTTTTAATTTATTGTTTTGATATTAGTTGTATCCATTTACTTTGAATGAATATGACAGAGGAAAATTGACCGAAATGCATAGTACTGTTACTATTTGTAATTCTCTATTATTATTCTTTCATAAATGAATGAATTTCATTATGAATGGATGAAACCGTGAATGTTAGTATAAGTTTCAATTGTTTCTCTTATGTTGAGTGAGTGCAAGGTGTTCACACAAAATGCAAGGAGTGCGTTGATGAGATATGTTTCAATCTCGAATCTCAGGAGAGATAGCATGAAATTTTCCCTTTGCAAGGACTGCAAAGCGACTACTGCAAGGCATACACAGTCACCCATAAGAACCAAGTCTTGTGTAATAATCTGCTACAAGGAGGGCAGAGATCCAGAATTTGGCTAAGTGTCAAAGGGTCTCCACAGGAGTCAAAGGATCGAAAGGTGAAATCCCAACTTTATTTGAGCCATTGGATCCATAAATACCTAGATCGTTGATCTAGTGCCATCGTGATCTTAGATATTGGGAGAATTGAAGTAAGGAGACTCCCAAACTCGTGAAACGTGAAATCTTGACTTGATCATAGTTTTTAATCAAAAGAAAGATCATGGACCATCGATATAACACCATCACGATCTCGTATATCGGTAGAACGGAGATAAGGAGACTCCCAAAGTTGTGAAACGCGAAACCCTGACTTGATCACAACCATTGATCAAAGGAAAGATATGGACCGTCGATCTGGCACCCTCGCAATCTTGGACATCGGGAGAACGAAGGTAAGGAGACTCCCAGAGTCGTGAAACACGAAATCACGATGCACCTTCCACTCAAGCACGTGGTCACCACCAATTGTCACGTGAGGGAAGCTCACGCCTAGTGCTTGTTCGCACGGGCTAAGTTAAACATAAGACCTGTGGATATTTCATGAGGATTCTAGAAAGGAATCAAAGATCTCTTTCAACTCAAACATTGAGAAGATCCAGTGACTGGGAGGTCAACAGACCCTACTAAGGTGGGGCACTGCATCACAACATCACCATGATATATACCAAACCAAATACCAAGATAACCAATATATGCCTCTAAAAATGTACCAAGACATCACCAAGATGTGTCTCAACATATACCAACATCACCAAGACATGCCTCAAGCATGTACCATAACATCACCAAACATAACCCTCAAAACATGTATATAGACATACCTTTAATCATGTAGCATACTTGGTGCATTATATTACAGACCTGTAGACCTTACTTAACCTCAACAACCTGGTACAAGCATACTCCTTCAAATTTCCCTCATCTTTGTCAGAAAAGGCTAGTTATTTTGTGGGGCCTCGTGTGACGAGCATCATGTAACCCAGCCTCGTGTGACGAGCATCATGCAACCCATGGGGGTGCCTTGCAAGACACATGTAGCCTAACCCATGGAGGTCAGATAAATTAGGGTTTTCTCATAAAAACCCCTGTACACCTGCAACCCTGAAACTTCTCCTCTACACTTCTTTGTTTCCTCAGATTCGTCATCTCATATTCGCCAATAGATCACTTGTTCACTTAGAAGATATTCAATAAAATTGTGTATCTAAATGTACTTATGAGAGACTCCTTTAGGTGTATTTATACTTTTTCAAGGTGACTTATTTCCTTAACCTTAGGGATGACCTGTCCTTTACCCTTTAATTAATGACTTGTAACTTCTTGTTTCAACCATTTAGGGGCTTCTTAACCGTTCTTCGGGGCTTTCAACTTCACGAGGGAATATCTCTTCAACCGTGAGGAACTAGGTGATCTACCTCCTACTGTTGGAAATGCACGCCAAGGACTATCCATCTATGAAGTTGTTACATGCATTTGAAATGTCCTTCATCCTCTTTTTCCTCAAACAACTTTGGGCTTCATGACCACACCTCTAGGTTTCTTGTAGACTTCTTCAAAGTGTCTTCCCGAGAGGGCCATTCTCAAAGATACGCCATACAAGGAGCACTTTGGAGACTTCTTCAATTATACCCATTACTCATTCCTTCAAAAAAACCCATCACTTCTTGATGCTTCTCCTGGGGTTAACATGATTTTTCTATGGTTGACATCAATGATTCCAGACTTCTTCTAGAGTTGACATCAATGGAAACTAACTTTCCAATAGATACTTCTAAATAATTACTTGGCCAACTCAAGAAACAATTCCAGTACTTCCAAGATTGAGGTAACTTCATTAAAAAACCCATACACAGATTTTGCATGGTTGTTTACCCTTGTTATTGGTCTAGAATCTATTGCACCTATACTAAGAAATATCATGTATTCCCTACATTTTTCTTTGCATGAGAATGAAATTATAGAGTGGGTCTACCTTATTTCAAGTGAATTTTCTTTTCAACTAGGTAATTTTAAAAAGACTTGAAAATTATATATGACTTCTTACCTCATTTTCGCCATTACTTATGGCCATGTATTTGAATACCTGTTGAGGGAAAATAAAATTGATTTCAAGAAAGAACCTATTTACACTTGATATTTGACCTTGAAATTTATGCTTGATATTTGACCTTGTATAGACACAAAGCTCAATAAAACTTTTGCCATGTTCATAAAAATTTCATCTCAAAGTTCAAAAAGTAGATTTTTGGTCCTAAGACATTGAGATTATCTCTTGAGGCTGCCACCTTTTTCACGGGGAGAGGAGTTTTTTATACTGCTGAGGATTTTAGTGTTATCAAGTTGTTCGAAGGTAATAAAATCATTTTCTTATCCCATTTTTGTGTATCAGATAAACGTTTTTCTAAATAAATGTGCATGAAGTACAAAACCTGGACACATTTCTTCAACAAGAAGAGGAAAAATCAATTCATACCCCTACTATGGAAGATTGAAGAATTCACCGTAAAGCACATAACCCATCTCGATGATCTTGCAAGCTATTTGGACCATCTTGTCTTAAAGGAAGTTGAATCGATTGATGGTTTTGACCTGAATGACTAGTTCACTACACACATCACATCAATTGTCTAGTCTTCTTATTTCACTAAAATTGAAAATTTTCAAGAAGGGTCCGGAGATAATTTAGATCTCCCTGAAATTACGGCAGACCAAGTTCTATATAACATGGAAGAATTAATCAGCACCAATGAAGGTTACCAACAACATGGAAGAGAAGTAGAAAACATAAACCCTAATTCACCAACTATTTCCCAGAAGAGTACTACATCCAGAACAAAACATACAAATAGTGGAATCTAAATGAGAAAAACACCAGTCAGAGGTTCAAACAATGGTGGTGATAAAGACCCACCAAGAAAAAATATTGAGAAATCGCATACTATATATACCTCTTTTAAAAGAAAAATATATACACAAACCATAGGGTTGAGCATACCTTAAATCCAAGAAATCCCACGAGACATGGATGTTGATGAATTTGTTGAAGAATCCAATTGGTTTGAACAAAGACTATTGGAAACTAGGGAAATTGATGAATCCCTAACTACCCAAGAACCGAAAATATTCAAGGAAGAATCTGTAACTTTTCACCACGTGACCTACAATCAAGCATCCAAAAAAATTCCACTTGAAAAATTTAACACAAGAAACAAAAATTCACCAGAAAAATGGAAATTAGTAATTGATTTTGATGGGGTTGCACCATCGAAAGTTACACAATTCCACGACAAAACCGGAGAAGAGTTTAAGTATTTTGTTGATACCACGGAAAGAAAAAAATTTAGAGTTCAAACAAAATATAAAAGAATTAGAAGCAGCATTAATGTTAGGACCTTTATTTCCAAATCCCATGAATACAATTAAACCAACACTTGTTTTAGAAAAAATCCTAGAAAGAAACAGTAAATGTAAAGTCTCATCAAGTTTACTGCAGACGGAATGGTTAAAAAAGGCATTAATCAAAATCATCAATCTAAAAAATCAAGACACAGTTGTAGTGTTATGCCACCTCAACTACAATATGCATATACAAAAGAGGCGCATCCAATCAAGTAAAGGGTTACGAGAAATTTCCATCACAGTGAGTCAAGCAACAACAACTGTGCTCCTCTCTTAGATTGTTTTCTTCTACAATCATTTGTCATATTGCCTTTTATTTCTCATCTATCTGTGAAAACAAGGTTGATCCTTGATTGTTTTCCTCTTGTCTTTCGGGTCTTTTTATTTTATGGTATGTGGGAGCCCCATCCCAATCCTCTTTGAAGGGAAAATGCAAATATTTTTTTTAAAGACACTTATTTTTTATTTAAAGACTTATATTATTTTTTGAGACTTCGAGAGAACTATAATGGAATATGGTGGCACAAGGGAAAACCCAGGTTTCAGCTCCAAGAGCGCACCAACAAGCCCTAACTACTGGTCCTTTCGGCTACACCTGTGACCCAGATGAAGTCTCACCCAAAGCAGCTATGGGGGGGTTGCAGGACAGAGATGTCTACAACCAAGGGAAATATCAAGTGGATCTAATACTAGAACAATACAGCATGCATATATCACTTATCAGATTAGATCTATTCCACACATCTATCAGATCTACCACAACAATGAAATAATAGTATATCAAGAAAAAATAACACAACATCAATCACACACACAAGAAAAATATACGTGGTTCACCCTCTCTCTAGGGCTACATCCACAGAACTGTGCTTTATAATGTATTAAGATGAAGCATACAGTTCTTGTATGCGCTCTTAACTAGAAAATCTCTTGCTTCCTCTCTCTATCTCTTCCCTCCCTATGCACCTAGCTGTAGGGTTGATCTTCACACCTAGCTAAAGATCTTACAATACAGAAGGCTCTCGTACTCATCACTTCTCTTTCACCCTATATTACTCACTCAATCACACAGCAACAATAGTAACAACAATGAGAACCTCTAGATCGAACCTCCTTCCCTCATGTACGTTCTTATTTATACATTAAAATATCTCACTGACATCCTTAGGCTGAAACCTAGGTGTCAAAACCTTAGATACCAAAACCCTAGGTGTCTAAAACCCTATGTCAACTTGACCCACGTTTTCAAGGCTTCACCAGCCTGTCTTTCCTTCCTTCTCACGCGGTGCTCCCAGGCATCCAACGGTGTCTTTTTCCTCTTGCTGAGTTGTCCATGATAATTCTTCCTTGTTGATCTGTCATCCTCAATATCCTCATCCAACGACTTGATTTCTCCAACTTCGCTCTGTCTTCTCTGCTCTTTTTCTCACTTCGACCCAATAACAATCACTGTGTCTTCTGTGAAGTTCGCATTTTTCCTTTTCTCCCTTGTTCTTCGCTTAATTCCATAACAAAGGGCCAAAAGGCCCCCAACACTCACCTGTGAGTCGTCCCGAGGCACTTCAGATCTGATCTTTCTGCTTTACTTCGACTTCAGACTGCGTAGTGCAGCCTTTGCTTTCCTCTCTATGCCTCCTCTCGTTCTTCTGTGTTGACTGTCTTTTCTGTGTCTAGTACCCAGTCTCAACTGCACCTGGTGCCTAGACCCTTTTCCTTGTGCTTTTACTTAGAGTTGCGAGGCAGCTAGTTGTCATAGTACAACTTCAGTCAGCTCCCGTTCACTAATCCTTCCTTCCATTCTCCCTTCAAAGTCTTCAATTGTGCCACTCCTCCTTTTGTAACATAGGAGACCTCATATGGCCCGATCCAATGCGTTCTTAACTTCCCAATATGCTTGATGAACTTACTGCCATATACCAGTACTAGATCACCTCATTTAAATGCCTTCTTCTTGATGTGCCTATCATGATAGGTCTTTTCTCTTTCCTTTTGCACCTGTTGATGGAATCTTGCAATAAATTTGTCTTCTTCGAGTTCAATCAACTATGCAAGCCTCTCTTGAATAGCGCCAGTGTCATCCATATCTGTAAAGGTAGCAATTCTTAAGGTTGGCACTAGGTATTCCATTGTAACAACGGCTTCGAGACCATAAACCAACTTGAAAGGGATCTCCATTGTTAATTTTTTTCAAGTGGTTCTATAGGCCCATAGTATTGTTGGTACTCTTAAATCCCAATCATCCCTATTCACACTACAAATATTTGTCAGCGTTGTTTCCAAGATCCTATTGAATGCTTCCATTGTCTCATTTTCTTTTGGATGGTAAGGTGTACTCTTCTAATGGTGGACTACAAATTCCTCATTCAAGGCTTCAACAGTCTTATTTATGAAGTGTGTTCCTTGATCACTCATAAGGATATTTGGGCATCCAAACCTCATTATGATGTCATCAAATATGAAGCGCGCAACTATATTTTCACTACAGTCCTGAATTTCTCTGGCTTCATCCCATCTGGTCAAGTATTTTGTTGTTGTAACTATGTATCTTACTCATGTGCACTTTCCTGGTGGGTTTATAGGTCCCACGAAGTCAATGGCCCATTTCTCAAATGCTTGTAGGGTCAATTGTGGTGCTAGTGGCATTTAATCTCTTCTGTAAGGTTTCCAAACTCTTTGGCATACATCGCAAGCTCTGTAATAGTCTTTAGCATCTCTGTGTAAGGTAGGCCACCAAAGGTCAACTCTAAGAACCTTATGTGCAATTGCTTTCCCTGCATAATGTCCTCCTGCGATGCCTTCATGAGCTTCTGCAAGTATCATCGTTTGTTCTTCCTCCATAACACATATTCTCAATATCTCATCAAGTCCCATCTTGTATAGTTGTCCATCTATAAGTGAAAAGTCGACAATGCGCACTACTAGTTGTTTCTTCTGAGGAATTGTGTACTGGCTAGGGGCCATTTCTATTGATAAGAACTGGACTATTTCTATGAAGTGGTAATAAATCTTTCTAATGGCCAGTAACTATGCATCTGGCAATGTATCCTCCAAACTAGTTGGCTCTTCTCCATGTTCCAACCTCGACAAGTGGTTAGGACCTTTGTTCACTTTGCCTGGTTTTATTATGAAATCAAAGTCATATTATTGAAAGAGAAGAAGCCATATGCATATTCTCCCCCCCAAAATTGGCTTGTTAACTAGGTATTTCAGTGTGGAGTGATTAGTAAACATTTTAAAGTGTCCTCCCAACAAGTAGTGATGGAATTTATGCAGCACGTACACCATGGCTAACCCTTCTCTCTCGGTAGTGGTGTAATTGATCTCAACAGTTGATAGCTTCCTGCTGGAAAAGGCTAACGGATGGTCAATATCTCCTTCCCCACATTGTGCTAACACTACTCCTAAGGTAATAGAATATGCATCAACATGCACATGGAACTCCTTGATCCAATCTAGAAAAACCAGAATAGGTGCAGTAACCATTTTCTGTTTCAGTGTGTCGAAGCTCTGTTGGCATTCTTCTGTCCAACTGAACTGATAATATTTCTTCAAAAGCTTCTCCATGGGTGTTGTAATCTGGGAATATCCTTTAATGAACTTCTTGTAATAGCATGTGTGTCCCAGCATAGTGCGCAGTTGTTTAACTAAAGTAGGAGGGGGTAGATCAACTATGATGGAAATTTTAGATGGATCTACCAGCAATCCTTTCTTGCATACAATATGACCTAAGAGCACTCCAAATGGTGAGAAGAAGATGCACTTCTTCAGATTCAATGCAATTTGGCACTGCCTACATTTATCCAACATTATCCTTAGATATTCAATATGGTTTTTCAATAAGCTAAAAACAGTCCAATCATCAAAATATGCTTCTAGAAATTTATGCAAAAACTCCTTGAATGCTTCGACCACCACCCTGGAAAAGATGGCTAGGGAATTCTTCAATCCAAATGGCATCACTGTATACTAGTAGGATCACCATTATGTTGCAAATGTGGTCTTGTGGTGATCTTCCTTGGCAATCTGGATCTGATGGTATCCTGAAAATCCATCTGTAAATGAATATACTTCCTGGCCTACCACATTATCTAATACTTCGTCAGTGAATGGTGTAGGGAAGTGTTGACGGGCGAAATTGACCGTCCGTCAACTGGAAGAGTGGAATCGGTCCAAGGTTGTCTAATAACCCAAGCCATTTGGGATGAACCACCCTGACAGGTTTAGCGGCTCCGTTAGCCGATCTAAGGTCCTAAGAAAAAAAAAAAAAAAAAAAA
>ML801413.1:109999-168012 GCA_009831015.1 Picea engelmannii | reverse complement strand
ATATATATATATATATATATATATATATATATATATATTTGGAGGTTTTTTTACTCAATGTATGTGTCAAGTCTTGGGTTTATTTTTACACATAAAATTCCTCTTTTATATTCATAAAGATATAAGTAGTTTTCATACAATTGTCAATTTGACATAGGACTATTCAGATCTGATAAAAAAGATAGCACTAAGCATATCTATGTTGTTCTCTCAAAGACATAACAAAAACTATGAGGATACATCCAAAATACATCCGAAAATTACAAAAAGCATAGATGCAAACTATGCCACCAGACTAGGCCTAATAAGCTCCGAAAAGAGAACCTAGATCAGAGAAATACATAAGTTGATCTTAGGAGAACATTCGAATAACTTTATGTAATGAGTAGGTGTTAAGAACCAAACATCAATATAGCATACAAAAACCTCTAGAAAAGTACTCAACGCCTTGAAAAGAGATAATATCAGATAATAAGCCTCTTCGAGGGGGCAACCTCCTTTTACCCCACTTAAATGTTCAAGTACAAGATGATTCAAAATGAAAATGTCTCCTTGGTATATATAGGAGACTAGNATGGCCTAAAGCCGACATAATTAAAATAACATTACTAATCTAAATTACAACTAATGGCCTAAGCCGACATAAATAAAATAGCATTACTAATCTAATATGCCCCAATTAAGGGGTAATGAGCCAACATTAGGGCTTAACAGTAGGGCCCTCATTACCAGCCTCCTAGCAATTATATGCAATTCTTCCTGGCAGATTTTCAAGAGCCTTCTTTGATAATCTATCTGCCTCTTTGTTCTCTTTGCAGTAAATATGGGCAAAAGAGAGATTCCTGAAAAGAGGAAGTAATAATAGGATTCTTTCCTTCCAGCTTTCTAAAGCAACTACTTGAATAGTTCCCCTTTTGTTTAGTCATTCAATTACAATCTTAGAATCCCCTAGCACTAGCAAATCAAGAATAGAAATTCTACTGGCCATAGTAAGAGAAACCCAGGCCCCCAGAATTTCAGCCTTGGTATTTGATACTTGACCATCATTAAAAGTCCATGAATAAGAAGTGTGACTGTTAATTAAAATCTTGCCTCCAACACTGCATTTTTCACCTCTGGATTGGGCTGCACCATGAAACCAAGTTATAGCTATGTCAACCGAAAGACTCAACTTATGAAGACGAGGAAGAAAATCTCTTTTCTTGATACCATGTATGTTGATTGTTGCAATAGTTTTATAGACAACCTTTTGAATGGAGGGGAGGCCTGCCTTGAAGATTGAAAAATTTCTCTCTTTCCAGATGTGTCAATTGAGAAAAGTCGATAGCGATGGGAGAAGTGGGTTAGTATTGTTCCAATTTTCAAAACATCATGTGCTGAGTGTCTGAGCCATCCTTTAAATAAATTAAGCTCTCTTGTTACCATGTTCCACACATCAAGTGTAAATGAGCATTTTACAAATAAATGTTTACCTAAATCATTACTTCTCCTGCATAAGAGACATATGCCTAGTCCAACCCACCCCTTTTTCTGAAGATTTTTCCACGATAGGATCTTGTTTTCTGCAACAAGCCAAGTAAATAACTTAACTTTTAATGGGCATTCCCATTTCTAGAAAGTTCTCCTCCATCCACTCACCTTTGGTGCCCATATCTTTTCTGCAACAACATTATACACATTCCTTACTATAAGAATCCACGAGTTATATCCTCCCATCCATAGTAAGGCGTCTGGTCAATCCTGGATGTGTATACCCAAGCTAATCAGTCTCATTCTAAATCTTTCCCATTCCATGGTTGTATCTCCCACAAGCTCCAAATATGTGTTATTTAACCAGTTTGATCTGATTGTTCCTTGTACTTGATCACAACTCGGTTGATAGAGCAAGAAAATCCTTTTGTAATTCAGCCTATGGATTAATTCCTCTGATAAAAGCGAATCCTTTCCCATTCCAAGGATATAATCTCTCCTAATAACAATCGACTGACCACAGTCTGGATTCCAAGCCAACCAATGTAAGACAAGCGGCAAAGTGTTAAGTAAATTTTTCCAAGTTTGAGAACCATAAGACACTCTTGTTGAGGTCGATCTTAACCAAGAATGCACTTGTTCATAAGGAAAATATTTGTCTTTTATCACTCTGTTCCAAATTCCAGTTTTCATCAAGACTCTCCATAGGGTATTTGAAGCCAACGCCCGATAAAATATATAAATATTTCTAAACCCCCACCCTCCAAACAATTTTGGTTTTGACAGCAAATCCCACTTGCATAAGTGATATATGTTTCTCTTTTTATGTCCAAACCAAAGAAAATAGAATATATACTAACGAATTTTATTAAGGATCGAAATCGGAACATGAGCTAAAGCCAACCAATATATTGGAAGACTTTCCAAGACAGACTTTATAAGAATATATCTTCCTCATATAGATAACATCCTATTGCACCAATGGTTGATTCTGCTCTCAAATTTTTCTAAAAGCCATTACCAATCCTCGGCTCTATAACTGTCAAGATTTAGGAAGTATCCCAAATAATTGAAACCTCCCAAGACATATTTGAATTCATACCTGTAAAATGCTTCTATCTCTTCAATAATATCCTTCTTTATACATGTATGTAGAAAGGTAGATTTTTGTGTGTTGACGCTCAGACCCATCACCCGACAGAAAATAAAAAGGATTTTCCTTATTTCAGTCCATTCTGAAAGCTTCGATTTAGTCATTATGATCACATCGTCCACAAATAATAGGTGCAGAATCTTTATACGTCTAGATACTTTGATTTGCGAGAGGGCCCCCTCCGCTTGATCCTTTTTTAACAGAATATTGAGTCCTTCCATTACAAGGATAAATAAAAAGGGTGACAATGGGAAACCCTTGTTCGCTCTAAAAAAAGGAAGTCGCCTCACCATTGATTAGAATAGAATAAGTTGTTGATGAAACACAACCCATAACCCAATTTGTAGTAGCTAAGCCAAAACCGCACTACAGACGCACAAGCCTTAGAAAGTCCCAATTGATACAATCGTAAGCCTTTTTAAGATCTAACTTTAGTATAATAGCTTGAAGTTTTTTTTTTTGTTATGTTGTGCAAGAACTCTTGTGCCATGCCAATGGCATCTAAGATCTGTCTACCCTTGACGAATCCTAGTTGTTTATGAGACAGAGCTCTAGAGAGAATAGGACGAAGTATCTTTGTAATTAGTTTTGAAATAATCGTATAGCACATATTACAAAGAGAAATAGGACGGAAATCAAAAAACATCCTAGGGCCATTGACTTTTGGTATCAGAGCAATGAACGTGGAGTTTATCTGTTTTGATACTTCCCCTCTTAATCTAGTTTCCTCCACCATCTCTTCCAAATCCTGACCAACTAAATCAAAATAATGAAGAAAGAATTTGACCGTCCATCCATCCGGCCCAGGACATTTATCCTTTCTGAATCCTTTCAAAACCTCTAGAATTTCCTCCTTTAAACATGGCTTTTCAAGTGTTGTAAATTCCTCCTCACTTACCATCCTAGGGAAAAGCCTTACAGTCTCTACCTGTTCTCTAATGTAATTTGTATCAGAAGCCTTGTAGTAGGGTTTAAAATGGTCAATCGTTGCTTTCTTTATGTCTGTGTGTTGAGAGTAAACCAAGCCCGAGTCATCTTTGATCTCCCAGATGTGTTTTATATTCCTTCGATAGTTGGTGAACCTATGAAAAAACTTAGTGTTTTTTTCTCCACTTGTGATCCATATCGCTCGACTTTTTTGTCTCCATAACTCCTCCTCCTCGAGGAGTTTCTTATTACGAGCACCCTCCAAAGATTTCAATTGTGTCTCATAGTCCTCTAAATGATAGCCATGTGCCTTCTGGTATATGAGATCAGCTATACTGGCTTCAATATTGTTCATTTCCAATCATTCCAAGTTCATTTTCTCCTTTAACCAGCGCTTTGTGTGCACTTCCAGACTTGCTAATTTTCTAACCAGTTTGCTTTGGGCTCCCTCATGGAGTTGTAATGATGTAATGCTTTGAGCTCAAGTCTTGGTTGAAACACCATTAAATAACAAAGGGCATTTCTCCATGAACAACTAGGAAGCCGGCTCCATGAGCGCGTGCTTAAATTGTAAACAACTACCTCTATAATTGTTTCATAGACGGTTGTGAAACACACATCATCTCTTATGTTCCGTTTTCCATATGCGTCCTTCCATTTTCGTTCCTCAGTGTTCTCTCTTCCCAGCTCGACCGCGCAAGATCGATGAGAAATGGTGTTAATATGTATGTCGTATGTTTGGATAGTATGTACCAAAAAATACCGACTTTACATTTCTCAATAATTATTTTATCGTATTTATATTGTGTTTTGCAAAAATCCTCTAAACTATATTTGACCGTGTAATTATATTTAGTTTACATTTTTCAATTATTTTATGGTATTTATATCGTGTTTTGCACAAATCCTCTAAAGTATATTTGAGAGTGTAATTGATATTTAGTTTGATTATTTTATTTATGCTTGAACTTATTTTTAAATTATATAGAAGAATGTTCAATCCCCATTTTTCTTTTACATTAAGAATTTTTTCTTTCAAGAACATATATATTTACGTCGAAAGGCGTATACCTATTGGTAATGGGCACAATTAATCATCTTTTAATCTAAAATTCTAATCTGATGGCTAACAATTAAATATGTTGGACTATTCTTAGTCGTCCTCCCAAATCAATGAATGTGATTTACTCTTCATAATTTCCTTGTATTTTTTAATGCATCCGTTAACCTGTTTACTTTTTAACATTTACCTAATCATATTAAGAAATTACTATAGCACTATATGATTGATTTCCACGTTTAAATGATTAACGTTTAACATTATCACGTATGGATTATTAACCAAGAATTTCCTCACCTGTCTATGTGTTTTCCTCAAGCGTTTTAGCGGTCTGCACGTTTCATATGTCTTTCGGCGTTCATCAGTCACAATTATGTGACTGCGCTAGTGTATTACTCTAGCTCTAACTTTGAGTGTAGTTATCTCAGTAGACTCTATTACTTCTTAATGTAATAAAATTTAATTTTAATATTTTTTTTTGTTTGTAAGAGAAATTTGAGATTCTTTATAAATACAATTATATTTTGATTGTCATGACAAATGACAAATAGGTATGGATTCATGTTTAAATCTAATATATCTGTATAGTTATTGCAACCAAATAGATTTCTTGGAAGTTGCAATGTTTAATTTTGGAATAGGCAAGTGTTAGTTTCCTCTTACTCTTCCAAGTCATATCTCCTTCAAACAATGTAAATATATATGTATTAGTGGATTTTTCATTATGTGTATCATTTGCCTAGCTAACATATAATAAAAAAACAAGCATTCAAAGTTTCTTGTTTCCTTGATAAAAAATAGCAGCATAGTCATTGTTGTCCATTATATACCTAAAGTTCCTTTTGGAATTTGTCTAATGATCTCTTCTTAGATTTTCCATATACCTACTTACAACTCCCACAACATGTGTAATATGTGTTCTTGTACACACCATTGCATACATAAAGCTACTAATCGCACTAGCATATGGCACTTTTTCCATCTCCTCTCCTCTTATTTGCTCTTAGGACTATGTCAGTCAAAAACAACACTCCCACTTGAGATGAATGAGTGGAAGTCAATTTACATTTATCCATCCTAAAGAGCTTAGGTATGTTTTCCACATACTTTATTTGGCTAGTATATGGCTTTCTATTTTGAGGATCTATCTTCACATCCAATACCAAACAAGAATGCAACTCACCCAAGTCCCTTGTGTCAAAATCATGTGGCCATTGGGACTTAGTCTCCTTGACTAGATTTTAACAATCATTAATCAAAATAATATCATCAACATATAAGATCAAAATAATGAAGTTATTTACCATTTTGTTTGACGTAAATACAACGGTCCACTTCAATTTCTTATGAACCCTTTTCCCACAACATATATGTCAAATGTTGGTACTATTATAGTGTTCATGTCCATCACTCCCAACCACATAATTGGTAGCCACGAACAAGGATCTCAAATTTCAACCCTAAAAGGCAATTTCTCCATAATAGCAATTGAACCCTTCCCCAAAAGGACCATATTTAAATAAAATGCATGCAAGTGTGAATTAAAAGGATGCAATGGATTAAATTAGCGTGGATTCTCAAAATTTTATGATGACCAAATTCCCATAAACAAAATTAGAAATAATCACACATGGAATGCATAATTCATAAATTTCCTATAACTGAGAATTATAGTAATTTTCCATAATCATAAACAATGGACAATGACTTATCATTTAACGGAAATTGGTCCAAGAAACTCATTGCATAAGAGTTATTTTCAACCAAACCATAGATATGTTCATTTGTAAATTGTTGTGGATATTCCACTAGAATAGTTCGTCACAACAGATCTTAAACAACCTTGAAATCTTAGATTTTGCAGTTTATTTCCTTAGATCCCAAATTAGTTAGTGACTATCTTTGCTTGAATTTATGAAATACCTGAATTATGAAAATGAAAGAAATGAGTGAAAGAACACATCATCCACACACAAATTAACACAAGGTATATCTTGGGAAACCCAATATGGGAGAAAAACCTATCTAGAAAGTGAGGCCTATGCTCTGCTCTCTTTTCTTCAGTTATGGAAATGGAAATACAAAGAAAGAGGCACTCACTATGGAGTTTTCGTTGACATTGTGGCATGTATGGATGTTATATAATCTCTCCTCCTCTGATATGCTCTCAAAATACCACTCCTAGATTATCTACTCAGCTATGGAACAAATACAATACAAAAGAATGATTCCCTTTCTCTTCATATCGGCCTGGGATTTAACATAGCTCGATAGTCATCTAGGGTTAGGGATTTGACTTCCTCAACCCTTAATTTGTTATTAGGTTTGAAACTTCTATAATATTCTTGAAAATTCACACATGGCTAGCCCCATGTGCTTGAGTAATGGGGGTTGACCTAGCATCCACTTGTACCATGATGGTCAACAAGGTAGGTCCAATTGTGGGAGGCATAACTTTTGCATATGAGCTCTATTTGAGGTGATGTTTGCATCGTTGGAAAGGTTGTTGGAGTTACTTCATAGACACATAGGATTTATTTTTCATAAGGTTTTTCTTGTTTATTAGTCATTATTAGTCATTATTCAGTCTCCTATATTTTAGGGGAGAATATTCCACCTGAAGAATATTCTCTTCAGTTGACACTTCAGTTTGACTAGTTGAGTTGAGTCTAGATGTTGCATTGGTTTTGTCACCATGCAACATTGGGATCATCACCATGCTAATGTGCACTTGCCTTGGTTTCATCACCATATTGGCGCATTACCCTTGATTCATTGGTCTACTCCTCACTATACTATGTTTCAGTCAGTTAACTGAAGATTGGATGACTAGTTCATGGATGATTTTAAGGATGGAAAATTAATTTAAAATGTAGAAACCTTGGTGAATCTTACTAATCCTTCACATGCCAACCATAAAATTTTGGTGATGTTTTTGTAAAAATATTCAAATTTCTAAGGATTTTATATAGTTTGCATAAACTTTTGACGATTTTGAAGGTAAAAAAAAATTCCTATAGAATTTGGGCGAATCATTTTTAGAATAGCGAATATTTTTTGGGGAAAAACCATGGAAAATTAACCCATGAGCGAAATTTAGCCCCTAAAATCATCCCTAGACTAGTTAACTCAGCTAGGTGGCAGTTCACTCCCATAACTGCTTGAGAGATTAGACTAGGTGGCAGTTTACTATCGTAACTACTGGTGTGTGTCCGGATCATTCTAGACCACCACTATGCCTCAATAATTACTCATGTATCCTATATCTATTGTAAATTATTCACTCTTTGAGTGTGGAATATGGTTAATGAGAATTCTTCCATTCTTTCTCTCTTGCTTCTTCTTTCTCAATTTCTCTCTACAAATGTGTGTGGTATTTTCTAGATAGATCTATTATGTGCAGGTTCAACACATTTACAGTGTATCATATCCGACGGACTGTTAAGAAAAATCTACACCAAATTATTTTTGTAGGTACTGAAGATTGAAGAACATAGAAAAGATGGAATATATGTTTTACTCACCAATAATACTTCTCATGCCTCATAACTATTTGGTGTGGAAGACAAAGATTCTAATTCTTCTCAGAAGTAGAGTCTTATACCAAATAACCATGGCCATGTAAGTAGATCATGATTCCGCCGATGAGAAAAATGACTTTCTCAATAAACAAGATATGGCCATAGGATTTATCTGCTTGTCTATTTCTCCATAAATTCTCCACCAAGTATGTGATGTCACACAAGACTTCACTCCAGATGAATTATGGACTAGATTGGAGGTTCTATTTGGTAATAAAGAAGATTGTGAAGATTACATGCAGGGGATTGGAAAGATAGAGCCAAAAGAGAAACCGTCAGAAGATCAAGCCTCTTATTATGAAAAGTCTTCTACAAAAGTATTTGCACAAATTTGTATTCCATTAATTGAAGATGATGTCTACTCCATTTCAGATTTGTTTTTTGAAATTCATGTGGAATATATATGGAATGCATCTCAAGAGTCACATGCAAACACTTTTCCATGCACAATGCATGCATCTTAGCAGACAAAAAGGGAGTCGCGCACATCAGACTCAATTCTGATATTTTCTTAGCACAATTTGCAGGAAAAAAAAAATGGATATTTGAAGTCCTCTCCGGAAAATATCCAATTTAAAAAAAAAATCGTCTGAAACGGAGTCCAGGAAGTGAAGTTCTGATCATTTTAAAATCAACAAAATTTCAGCATTTTTTCGGAAACAACCGCACGGTTTTCAAAGTTTCATCCAAACTTTATTTGGATATTCTTCATTACAAGAAGAAAAAGTGGATATGTGTGGACATATCAATGATGCATCTACTTCATCAGATCCATGCAGACATCTACATCTTCAACAAAATCTTCAACGAGCACAAACTTGCACAGTTGCGAGGTCTTCTTGGAGTGTAGAACATGGTTTCTTAGCAACTGCTTTTTGTTCCTTCTAATTTTTTTTTATGCATTGTAATTTGAGGGGGGTGTTTCCCATGAGGTTTTCCATCTTTCCTCATTTATTTTAGTGTATCTTTTTTGTTTGGGTACCTAACATGGCCTCGTTGTCGGGACTCATTATTTATTTTCGCCATAGTGATGTTCACGGGGGGTGTTGGAGTTACTTCACACACACCTAGGATTTATTTTTCCTAAGGTTTTTTCTTGTTTATTAGTCATTATTAGTCATTATTTAGTCTCCTATATTTTATGGGAGAATATTCTCTTCAGTTGACACTTCAGTTTGACTAGTTGAGTTGAGTCTAGATGTTGCATTGGTTTTGTCACCATGCAACATTGGGATCATCACCATGCTAATCCGCACTTGCCTTGGTTTCATCATCATATTGGTGCATTACCCTTGATTCCTTGATCTACTCCTCACTACACTATGTTTAAGTCAGTTAATTGAAGACTGATTGACTAGTTAACTCAACTAGGTGGCAGTTCACTCCCGTAATTGCTTGAGAGACTAAACTAGGTGGTAGTTTACTCCCGTAACTGCTGGTGTTTTTCCAGATCACTCTAGAACACTAATATGGCTCATTAATTACTCATGTATCCTATATATATTGTAAATTATTCACTCTTTGAGTGTGGAATACAGTTAATGAGAATTCTTCCATTCTTTCTCTCTTGCTTCTTCTTTCTCAATTTCTCTCTGCAAATGTGTGTGGTATTTTCTAGCTAGATCTATTTTGTGTAGGTTCAACACATTTACAAAGGTCTTAGAGTGTAGAACATTATAGAGAGAATGGGAACAATTTTTAGACACCATAACCCCCAAAAATATATTTAATTGCTCAAAATGGCTCTGAAAGGTTCTGGACCCCAATTTTCCAAACTGGTACCTACCACTAAAATGGACCTGCAAGCTTATTCCTCCAACATTTCCACCCATAAAGTACCAATATAGATGAAAAATTGTATGATGATCCAATCTGGATCATACCTCCCCATTTAGGGAGGCTTTTGATCCCAAAAATCTTTATTGGATGAGGTGAGGAAATTCCCCCTCTACCTTCTCTATAGAGTACCATTTTGCATTTCCTAGAGGTTTTCCTTTAAACCCATTATGCCAAAGGTCATGCTAACTTTGTCTTGTAGTTCTAGACTTCCTTGGAGAAAATTGGTCCTATGCCAACTATGCATGAGCATCTAGTGTTAAATATTCTATGGTAGGTAGGACCCTCGCCTCCTCCTTCTCCAACATGGAAGGCTCATAGAGATTCATATTCTCCACATTCACCACTAAGTAAATGAAAAATGTATGGGGGTAGATTGATTATGTAGGCACTATCAGCCACCTTCTCCAATACCTCAAAAGGGATATAATACAAATCCATGATATTCTTATCGAGACCCTGTATTCTTTCCTTATTCATTTGTAATCAAACTTTGTCTCCCACTTTGAATGATTTTTCTGTTCTATGTTGATCATGTATGGCCTTATAATTTTCATGTGACTTCTTCAACGTCTCCTATACTTGAAACTGAATATGATTAATATTTTCAATAAATTTCTCTGCTTTCAATGCATCTCCTGAGTTGTCTTTCCTCACTCTTCATTGTTTTCCATAGGCAACATCCAAGGGTGAAAGTGGAAAATACCCAAAGAAAGTTTCAAAATGAGACTTACCTGTAGAAGTATGGACTGCTCTGTTATATGAGTGTTGAATATAGATCATATTTCCATCCTAGTTATTTGGATGTTTCTTATTGTAACCCCTCAAAATCTATACTAACATCATGTTGACTACTTATGTCTTCCCATCTATCTATGGATGGAATGTTGTAGATATCTTCAAATTCATTTCCATGTTCTCCCAACATGTAGTCCAAAAGGAATTGAAAAATAAAATATCCTTATCTGAGATTATGCTCCTTGGTATCCCAAGGTGCACCCATCTTGTTAAAAGAACATCTTTGTTGATTATTTTCCTCTAGTGGTATTTTTACAAGGCATAATATTGCACATATTACTGAACCTATCAACCACCACAAAACGATAGTCATGTCCCTCCATGGTTGCTAGAAAACCACCCACAAAAACCATAGAAATGCTTTCCTGAGGTCAATTGGGTACATGTAAGGGATGGTATAAACCTTTCTTTCTATTACTAGGATTGTTGGTACAAGAAATTATACATCCTCTAATATATCTTGCTACATCTTCTTGCATTATGGGCTAGTACACATACCTTTGTAAGTTAGCAATTGTCTTCCCAACACCAAAATATCCTGCAAGCTTAGAAGTGTGAGCCTTTCTTATAAGCTTCAATGTTTCACCTTTAGGAATACATAGCTTTTCTAGCTTGTAGAGCAACACATTCTAGATATGATAGTCAGCCTTATCGTCACCTTCTTCTACATGGATTTTTCCTTGTATTTGTTGAAACACCTCATTGAAGTCATCATCTTCTATGTATGTCTCTTTGTATACAACATGGGTAAAAGGATCCATGTGAATAAGAGTTCCCAAAGCAGTAATACTGGATTTGGGTGGCCTTGAAAGAATTTTCACCAACTTATTAGTGCTTCCATTCTTATACTTGATGACTAGATGAAATTGATGCCAAATCCCCATCCACTTGTAGTGTTTGCTTTGTTGAAGCTTACTCTGAGCCTACACCTCTAATACCAAACAAGAATGCAACTCACCCAAGTCCTTCATGTCAAAATAATGTGACCAATGAGACTTAGTCTCCTTGGCTAGCTTCTTACAATCATTAATCAAAATAATATCATCGGCATATAAGACCAAAATAATGAATTTATTTACCTTTTTGTTTGAACTAAAGACAATGTCCACTTCAATTTCTTATGAACCCTTGTCCCACAAAATATGAGTCAAATTATTGGTAACATTGTAGTTCTCCCAACCACATAATGGGTAGACATGAACAGAAATCTCAAATTCCAACCCTTAGAGGAAATTTCTTCATAATAGCAATCAAATAATCCCTTCCCTGGAAGGACCATAATTAAATAAAATACATTCAAGTGTGAATTAAAAGGATACAGTGGATTAAACTAGCATGGAATATCATAAATTCATGACAACCAAATGCCCATAAATAGAATTAGAAATAATCACACATAGTATGTAATACCCTTATGCTGAACCCCAATTTGTAAATGTAAATGTAAAAATGCTTATAAGTTGGTGAGTTGTTTTATATCAGTTTGCATGCACCTTCTGTGGTATAGTGCGCAAATGTACTGCACACTAAAATGATGAAGTGTGCACATTCCAGGATACCGGGTGCAACAAACTTAAGTGTGCATGATTTTGAGGCCAGGGAGCCTTTGTGTGTATGTTGTGCTTTATAGGTTGGTAAACCAGTTATTATAAGCTAGGAGGCTTATGTGTTGAATTAGGCTAGAGATCCTAGATGTTAAAGGCCAGTGCGCCTATTTTTGTATATGTAAATACTCATATCATTAATATAATACATCGTTGTGTGTAGACCGACCATGATAAAAGAGTATGGGGGACTAAACTCCACTAGTTAGGGAAAGGGGGGGCTAAAAGTTAAGGAAAAGGGCTAATCTAGGGAGCTTAATCCAAAAAGGAATATTATATTAATATTCTTTAAAGTATAAAGTATGGATAATTATTTTATCCTAAGTTCTAAGGATGGGGACAAGTGGACCAAAAAAACTCTCAACATGACAAGTGTCAAGTTGGGAACATGCATACATATAGCTTGGACTTAGTTCTTTTTCCAATCATCCATCCATTCATTCATTCCCTCATCATTTAGAGGCTCATTCAACTGTACACCATACCACTATGTTACCATCATGGTACCTTACCTATATCTATACCTGGTTATCTTGGGAGTTAGACTGAAGAAGCGGGTTGTCAGGCCCGTGGGATATTGAAGAGGCGGGTTGTCAGGACCGTGAAAAATTCTCTCTAGGTGAGAGAATTGTTGGGAATTGATTTCATGAAGGTGAAAAACTGCAGCTACAGGGCTCTGAGACTTCCTGTCTGTCCTGTTGTTGCAGCCCTAGAAGGGAAATGGGGCAGTCAAGGGACTGTTGAGCAAAGAATGGGAAAATTTCTTGGGGTGGGACAGGCATGTGGGGAATGAGGGATTGTAGGTTGTTAGTTTGAGTTGGCACCTATGACGGAGTAGTTGTCTGTGAAACATCATCCTAGTTAGGAATCCCTTTACCTGGGTGGAGTTTAGTCCCAGCTCAGGGGTGACCCACTGCTGAGAGTGATAATGTTAGGGACCTAACGCCTCACGTAGGTAGAATAATATATTTTCATGTAATAAAGGTCAATATTAATAAGGTTTATCAATAAGGAAGAATAAGTCCAATGTAAGAAGACCTAATAGAAGCTTCTGCTTCTAGAAGGATCTTCCTCTAGATGGTTCTTTTGATAGACATATTTAGTATCAATAGGAGTCGAGGGTATGATAAATTTTTCCTTGGATATTATTGTAATAGATATCTGCTCTTCTGGAGGTTTCCCCCTTGAAGAGGCAAGTGAAAATTTCTCTCAGTAATCAAAGTGCTCTTTCTGGTGTTATTCTGGTATCATTTTGGTATTATTGTTGTGTTGTTCTGGTTATATTGTTGTTCATCTTCCATTTCTAGCTATTTATTTATGTTCTGCATACTTTTTATATCTGGAATATTACAAGTGATATTAGAGCACCTTCCACGGCAGAAAATTGTGGGTTAATTGTTTTTCAAGGTAGAGACGTATTTCGACATCTTTAAGCTATAGATATTTGTCGTTACATGCATAAACCCATGGTCGGGGATTCATACACGCAGGAAATACAAGTGGTAATTAAGAGCACATCTGTTGGCCACCCTTGTAACCCTTGTTGGTACCCTTTTGAGTGGTAGCGCGTCAGACAACACTTGTATATGGATCGACCTAGATCTCCTGAAGCCCTCCATAGATAAATCGATCGATTGCATGAGTGCTATAGTGCCACCAAGAACAACACTTGAGAAGATACTCTCTAGTACATGGGTAGTCGAGTAGTACGGCTAAGGGTACGGTCTAGCCTCCTTAGTTGGTGGCCTGATATATTGGACCGAGTACTACTATTGGACCTCACACGAATATTAGAGAGCTATAGCACAAGGAAAACCCTTGTCTGTAGAACCCTTGACTACCTAACCCTTGGGATGGAAACAAAAAAATAATAGACAAGATCTATTGTGGCGCAACTGTGTCTCCTACATTCGAGTTGCAAAATTACTACACATTTCTTCATGTTAAGCATTTGGGCATTTCATCACTACAATATTCTTCAGATCGAAGTATAACTCTGCAAGAGTAAAAAAAAAAAAAAAAAACCGGATCCTGTTGACACCATTATTTGAGACCTATTCCATTGGATTTCTCTCCTCGCCCTTATCGCAGTCATACCTATCATTGTTCATCAAAAAAAAAAAAATTGTGTGGACCCGACCCCCTTCCAACACCCTTATTTTGGATTTACCCCATTGGATTCAACTCGTTTCCCTAATCGTTGTGATACACTTCACCCATAACCCATTTTATATGTGGCCCCACTCATCCCTTTTCGTGTGCCCTCATCATCATGGCCCATACCCGTAGCCAATACTTGGAAGCTCGCTTCACTACCTTGCACTCTAATTTTACAGAAACCCAACAAGAAGTGTGATAGCTCAGTGCCAATATTGCAACCATCAATCAAAATATGCATTCCTCCATCGTCGCCTCAATCGCGGAACTCAAACAAGACATTACTACCCATCTTGAATTTGTCGCTATGATGATCTATGCCAAGCTCCATATCTCTACAGATCTTCCCTTATCTTACCCACCTTTGCATGCCAAGGTGAAACTTCCTCTTATTCCCAAAATTTTCAGCCCCATCACTTTCAGCGTGACCTACAACTTTCGTGTGTGGATGTGACCAAATTTGATGGATCAGATCCCATTGGCTAGGTAAATCAAATAGAACATTATTTCTCTTTGTATGGCATTACGGATGAGTTGGACAAACTCCGGTATGGTGTTCTCCATCTAGATCAAGAATGTTGGAAATGGTGGAAATGGAGAAAAAATGTCCACCAAGGTTATGTGGCTTGGACACACTTTATAGAAGAGATTTATGAACACTTTGACACTAACACCAACCATTTAGTTTGTTTGACAAAGTTGAAACAATCTGGCACAGTGGAAGACTTTATAGTTGTTTTTGAGTGACTGGTTTTTTATACAAAGGGCATGTCTGATTCCTTTTTCCGAGAATGTTTTATCAGTGGCCTCAAGGATGATATTCATGCTCATGTCCTCATGGCTCTACCTCAAAGTTGGGTGGATTCTACTAAAAGAGCTAAGGAATCACAACAGGTTGTCTCTTCTCAAAACCGCAAACCCTCCTTTATTCCTCTCACTAAATCAGTAACTCCCACTCCTCCTTCTACTCCACTAAACATCCAGAAATTGACCAAGGATGAAATGGTTGAACACCAACTCAAAGGCCTTTGTTATAATTGTGATAACAAATATTTTTCGGGACACAAGTTTAAGGAAAAAAAGATTTTTATGGCCATCTCGGAGGATGTTTCAGAATAGGATGTTGAGGCTCCCCTTGTGTCTGTGTCACCTGGACCCACTGAGATAACCACTCCCTCAGACCCTCCCAAAGTAGAACTGGTCATTTCCCTAAATGATCTCACTAACTTATCTTCTCCCCAAACCCTCAAGCTAATTGGTTACATCAAGCATAGGAAGGTCATCATTCTTGTTGATAGTGGAAGCACCCATAATTTTATTTATTGCCACATTGCCCAAGAAATTGATTGTTATATCCATGTAGTCAATAATTTCCAAATCATGATTGTCAATGGTGGGTCCATGAAATGTGGAGGGCGTTGTGAAAATGTGTGTCTCCAAATTGGTGAATACCATCTGAAATCTCATATGTTTGCTATCGACATGGGCAGTTGTGACATTGTGTTTGGTGTAGAATGGCTAAGGACTTTGGGTCCCATTCTCATGGATTTTAAGGGATTAACCATGCAATTCTACTAGGAGGGAAAAAAATATAAGTTCTAAGGCATCATTGTCAGTTCCCTGGAGATCATCAGTTCCCATCACATGGAAAAGCTTCTCAAAAAAGGTCATTTTGGCATTATTTCTCAACTCCATTCCATACAAGCCACAGAGACACCCTCTATGCTGCAGGACCTCCAATCCATCCTATCTAAACATAAAGTGGTTTTATCCACTCTCAAGGACCCCCTCCTTCCCATGGTGTTCATGATCATTCCATTTTCTTTGTCCTAGGAAGCCTTCTTCCCAATATTTGTCCCTATCGTCACCCCTTTTTCCAAAAAAATGAAATTGAGAAAATGGTTTAGGAGCTAATCAACACAGGTGTTATATGCCCTAGTATGAGCCCCTAGTCTTCTCCTGTGGTCATGGTACTTAAGAAATAAGGTTCTTGGCGCATGTGTCCTGATTTTCGCACCCTCAACAAACTCAACATTAAAGAAAAATTTCACATTCTTGTCATTGATGACCTCTTGGATGAATTGAGTGGTTCCTATTTCTTTACTAAACTTTACCTTCATTCGGGCTACCACCAGATCCATATGAAATAGGAAGACATTCCTAAGACTTCCTTTATAAATCATGAGAGACACTATTCATTTTTGGTCATGCCCTTTGGCTTGTGTAATGCTCCCTCTACTTTCCAAAGCCTCATCAATCATGTCTTATATCCTTTTATCCGTCATTTTGTCTTAGTTTTCTTTGATGATATCCTCATCTATATCAAAACCTAGACAGACCATCTTTCTCATGTGGATCGAGTTCTCCATCTACTCTCTCAGCACCAACTTTTCCTCAAACAATCTAAATGTTCTTTTGGTTCCTTAGAAGTTGAGTACTTGGGTCATCTTGTGGGCAAGGCCGATGTCAGGGTGGATCCTAAAAAGATTGAAGCTATGCAATATTGACCTCACCCAAAGACTCTCAAAATATTACATGGATTTCTGGGTTTAACAGGTTATTATCACAAGTTTGTTAAGAATTATGGAAACATTGCGGCACCTCTCACTGCACTCCTTAAAAAGAATTATTTCACTTGGACTCTAGCAACTGCTAAGGATTTTCAAACCTTGAATATTCCCATGTGCACCACTCCAGTCCTGTCCCTTCCTGATTTCACAAAGACCTTTTTCCTAGAATGTGATGCTTCCAGGAAAGGAATTGGCGTTGTCCTTATGCAAGAGGGTCGGCCTTTGGCCTTTACCAAAAAACAAATTTCCAAGAGAAATTTGGGCAAATCAATCTATGAAAAGGAAATGTTGGCTTATTTGCATGCTGTGGATCTTTGGTGCCCTTATCTATTGGGGAAACGCTTCCAATTTAAGACAAATAATCAAAGCCTCGAGTATTTTCTAGAACAACTCCTTTCCTCCCCCGAGCAACAAAAATGGGTGAATAATATCTTTCAATATTATTATGAGATCATTTACAAGAAAGTAAAAGACAATGTGGTTGTTGATGCACTTTCCTGAAAATATGAAGATGAAGAGTCCCTTTTTTCTCTCTCCTTCATTGTACAAGATTGTCTCCAAGTTATTTTCCAGGAATGGCTACACGATCCCAAAAGTTCGCATTTGATACAACAATTGCAATCCAATTCTCCAGTTTCCCCAGGGTACTCTTGGCTCAATGAGGATATTTGATACAAAGGTCATTTGTATTTAAGTAAATAATCAAAACTTACAATCCACAATACTTTATGAGCTTCATGCTACACCCACAGTTGGGCACTCTTGGTTTACCAAAACCTATGACCGGGTCAAATGTTATTTTTTCTGGGATGGTATGAAATAGGACGTTCGTAATTTTGTCGTTGAATGTGATGTGCGTCAATGCAACAAGGGAAAAAGAGTCAAATATCTGGGCACACTACAACCGCTTCTAATTCAACCTGTTATTTGGCGAGATATATCTATGTATTTTATTATAGGATTACCTAAATCAGGAAATAAATCAGTCATTATGGTGGTAGTTGATCGTCTTTCCAAGTATGCTCATTTCTGTGATCTTCAACACCCATTTACAACATCTATTGTGGCTCAAATTTTCATGGATCGGGTCTTCAAGCTTCATGGCATGTCACATTCTATTGTTTTTTATCGCGACCCAAATTTCACCAACAATTTTTCGCAAGAACTATTTAAGCTACAAGGCACCCAATTGCCTCTCAGCACAACTTATCATCCCTAGACTGATGGTCAAAATAAAGTTGTCAACAAATGTTTGGAAACATATTTGAGGTGTTTTGCATCAAAAAGGCAGAATCAATGGGCTCAATGGTTACCACTAGCTGAATGGTGGTACAACACTTTGTACCATACAACTACCTGCATGACTCTTTTTGAAGCAGTATATGGAAAAAATCCACCTTCAGTTCTCTCATATTTTCCAGGTATCTCGAAGGTCCAGGCGGTTGACCAAACACTTACATTTCGAGAGGATATTCTCTATACCCCCAAAGAGAATTTGGTCATGGCCCAAAATCACATGAATCAACAAGCAGATCAAGGTCGCTCTAAACGTCAATTTGCATAAGGGGATCAAGTGTTTCTTCGACTGCAACCTTACAAGCAAAATTCCCTCAAGGCTGCCCATTGTCAGAAACTGGCGCCCAAATTTTATGGTCCTTATACGGTTCTCAAGCATGTGGGATAGGTGGCCTATCAGTTAGCTTTGCCCAATCATTCTAAGCTCCACCCTGTTTTTCATGTTTCCTACTTAAATAAGGTGATTGGAACTAAGTGCCAAACCCAAACCAGCCTTCCTGAGTTGGACAAAGAAGGATCTATTTGGCTACAGCCACAAGCAGTTTTGGACCAGCGTGAGTGTCATCTGTGTCAGCGAACCATCAAGGAAGTGTTAGTCCAGTGGAAAGATAGAACTCCAACAGATGCCACTTGGGAACCAGCTACCATTCTGCAGCAATTTACCCATCTCAAGCCTTGAGGACAAGGTTGTTTTTAAGGGGGAGGACATGTTAGGGATCTAACCCATCACGTAGGTAGAATAATATATTTCCATGTAATAAAGGTCAATATTAATAAGGCCTAGCAATAAGGAAGAATAATTCCAATGTAAGAAGACCTAATAGAAGCTTCTGCTTCTAGAAGGATCTTCCTCTAGATGGTTCTTTTGATAGACATATTTAGTATAAATAGGAGTCAAGGGTATGAGAACTTTTGTCTTGGATATTATTGTAATAGAGATCTTCTCTGTTGGAGGTTTCCCCCTCGAAAAGGCAACTGAACATTGCTCTCAGTAATCAAAGTGCTCTTTCTGGTGTTATTATGGTATCATTTTGGTATTATTGTGGTGTTGTTTTGGTTATATTGTTATTCATCTGCCATTTCTAGCTATTTATTTTTGTTCTTCATACTTTTTATATATGGAATATTACAGATAAGCACCGTGTTCTAAGGCTGGGAGGTTCATGGAAGGTATGCACGCAGTTGGTGACATTTTTACAAGATAAGTGTCAATTGTGTGTGTTAAATTACATGTTGCATTATTATTTATGCACTTATTTTTATGGGTTTTTCATGTGTGTGGTTTATACCTATGTTTATATTTATGGGTATTTCTTGTCTATGCTGCATGTATATGTTTACTGTTATATCCGTATGAATCTGGGCATTACATAATGTATTGTCCGTTTTAAGTTGTATATATAAAGTTCCACAAGAGTTTATGTGTGTATATGTTTTAATTTTCATACAGTTCGAAAGATTTTATGTGGCATATCCCAGTTGGATGTTGGGGATGTTACAATATGGTATCATAGTATGAAATATTTTCGGTGTCATGACCCGGCCTAGGTGGCAGAGTATGTTACAATATGGTATCAGAGCTTCAGTTTTCAACATTGAACCTGGATGGGCAAAGCAAGTTGAGTTGAAGTGAAATTCCACAGAGAATTGATTTCAAAGTGGACAAATATCAAGTTACAAAGCGTCCATGGTCAAATTTAGAAGCAACAACGTGGAATTGGGCAAAAGCCCCAATTTATGTTATTAAATTCATGGGAAAATTGAGAAATTTGGCCAAGTGGTGAGATATTCTTGATTTAATATATGTTCTAGAAAATTCAAACCTGGAATTGGTCAAATTTGAAGTTACAGGGAAGTCATGACAGATGGAGCGAGATTAGTTGAGTAAAATTCTCAATTCGTGAATTGAGTTTGGGAAAAAATCGTTCCAGGAATGTCAACCAGTAGCAATTTGTTGTTGCAGAGGTTGAATTGGTGTTATCACGGTGAAATTGAAAAAATTTCACAGTTGCAGAATGTCTATGGTAAAAATTGGAAAAACGTTAGGCAAAAGCCCCAATTTCTGCAACGGAATTCACGAGGAATTGATGTGCATAAAAATGAATGTGTGCAGGTGGGTGCACTAAAAATGCATGATGCGCAGTGAAAAGATTGTGATATGTGGAAAATATTGGTGTGTGGGTGTGCGTGCTAAAATTTGGCATTGCGCTGTGCAAAGTGGAATTGCACGGAAAAATATTAGTGTGCGGATGCACGCACTAAAATTTTGCGTTGCACGGTGTAGAGTGGCATTGCGCGGAAAAATATTGGTGTGCGGGTGCGTGTGCTAAAATTTGGCATTGCATGCTACAAAATTGAATTGCGTGGAAAATATTCGTGTACGAGTGTGCACACTCAAAATTTGGCACTGCGCAGTGCCAAGTGGTAATGCGCAAAAAATATTGGCGTGCGGGAGTGTGCACTTAATTTTGACGTTGCGTGATGCAGAGTGGTAATGCGCAAAACAAAATAACGGTGTGCAGATGTGCACACTAAATTTAGCATCACTCAGTGCAGATTTAGTGGTGCATGCATAATACGAGCACACGTGGTGTGCACACGCATAATGATGACGTGCATGGTGTGCGCAGTATTGACAAAGCGCAGGGGAATTTTTTTGGTGCATGCGCAATGTGGGTATCTGTTGTCACACGACAATTTAATTAAGGGTGAGTGCGGAGTACTGGTGCGCGGTGAGGGCGTACTAAATTTCGACATGGTGCAGCATGTAGAGTGCAACGCGCACGAAATATTAGTGTGCGACACACAAAAAATTGTGTGCAACATGTATTAGTGCATGAGCCAAAATTGTGCACGGTGGATATTGGCACGTGACACAAAAGTAGTGTGCACCAGTTATTGGCACGACAAAGAAGTGATCCACATTGGTTATAGGTGCGCAGAGAATGCGCTACCTTACGGTGTTGTTGCACATGTTAATTATGGGTTTACATGTTCAAATTTGTGTGCGCAAATTCGTTTGGATGGTGTACAACAATAGAAAACCAGCAAATTTCTGTGACATTTTATTCTGTTTGAAGGTCATCTTTTTGCAGCGTGTTTTTGAGGCCCTAAACGGATTTTTTAGCTACTCAAAAACCCATAGAAAAAATTGTACGTAGGTACACTGAGTCTCTTCATCTCAAATGAAATATCTCGGAAAGAGTTTTCTAATGGTGTAAATAGTTCGTTAAACAGATATGTTATGAGAAAGTTACAAGACAAACATTGGAGGGTAAATTTTAAGACCCAACTAAGTTCGAAGGGCCATAACTTTCTGTTCTAGAATCAAATTGAGGCGCAGGAGTAGTCTATGGAAATCTATTGAACCATACAAAATATTCCTAGAGCTGAATTAAAATTCTAGGCACGTTAAAAGTGTTTAAGATGGAAAAGAAGGTACCTGTAGCATTCCAGACCAAAAACACCAATTGGCCTAGAACTTCAGCAGGTTGTAACTAGCAGCCCAGAACCCAAAAAGAGGTGAAACTTGGACAGATTATCCAAAATATCTATATGAAGAAACCCAATTGATATCCTACTAAAAATTCAATGGAATAGGTGCAAAAATGCATAAGTACAACGCAAAATTGCACCAAGTTGAAGTGTGAACAGGAGAAATTAATGGACAATTTTCAAATGACCATAACTTTATGCTCAAGACTCAGAATTGAGCAAGGAGTTTTCATTAAAAAATTCTTGGATATAGGAGTCTAATTAACCACCCATAAAATTGATTTGGGTAGTTAATGTTCACAAGAGATCAGAAGAAGGAATTATGATGCATTATTGGAACATAATTGTACATAAGTGGATAAATTTATTCAATTATTTATCCTAAAAAAATTTGTTGGTTGCACATTTTTTTTTCAAAGTTAAAAACCTTTTAATTCTTAAGAGGTGAGAAGGTTGAAATTTAGTTCAATATAAGCAGAGGTACTCAGGGAAAGAGTGTTATGACAAAAATATTTCATAATATGATCAAAATCCAAGACTACAAAATGTTAAGGTATGGATCTGGGTGCAGCCATAAAGTCTTGGGAAGCCACTACATGAAGTCCACTCATGTTAGTCAAGTAATCAATGGAATCTGGGAAAAGGAATAGATCATGTAGTGAATGAATTAGTGAACACTCCCAAAGAAACCAATATACAAATTAAGCAATACATTGGACTCAGATCTATTATAAAAGGAATTGACTATCAGAATGATAGTAATCAGATAAAGAAAGAGGCTAAATGCATATATGGATAAATATTTCATCATATCCAGGGATGAGATATGAAATTATAGAGTAATTCTTCCCTTATGGTTATCATAATGTGCAGTGGAAGCATGGTACGAAGGGAATCACTTCAAGGGTAAAGAAATGAAGGTGCACATAAGTAAGGAGTGTCGGTTGAGGCATAGGTGCATCAATATGGCATGATGAAATGGGATTATGCAAGCCATATTGAAATCAAATTGGTCATGACAGGATAAAGTAATAGTCATCAAACAAATCCAAGTGTTGATATGATCAGATAAGGAAGGGATAAATCAAGTACCTCAAGAAGGAAGTTGATGTTAACTATCCAAGGTTACTCAAAAAACATGACTGGAAATATAATTGGGTCATGTAGGAGTTGGATCAGAGGAATCCAAATAATAGTGGAATGTTGAAAATTAATATCAACATAATATGTAGTTGCAAGTCCATGAACATCCTAGGATAATGGAAGAAGAAATCATGAGGTAGATATCAAGCTAATGGGAATGAAGGACAACACTCCAATAGGGAAAGAAAGAATAGTAGAGGATTGTTTATGCATTTCAATGGTATTGAAGATATTTCCACAATAGCATGGAGATGTCAAAGCCAAGAAATACTTAAAAGTGAAATGAATCTATGTAGACAGTCAGTAAGGAACCATGAAGAAGGAAATGGTTTTATGCATGGTTTTGAATTCAAAAGAGATAGTGCCTGAGAAGAATCCATATCAAGTGGCATAGAGCCATGAGTGAAATTTCCAGAGGGTGGAAGTATCACTTGAAAGTATGATGGTAAATTAAAAGAAGTATTAAGTACTTTAATTAATTCTATTCATCTAGAGAAGGAGGCATATGTGCATCCTTAGAGTATGCTAGAGATTGGTTATGCAAGCCAAGTTTGAGGCTAGTTGGCAAGGAGAAGAGAAGAGTGCAAGAAAACTTAAATACTAAAGTATTCATCCAAGAAAGAGATGAAATAGTTCAGTCTGAAAAGTAAATGGATGTTGAAGATCCAAAGTCTATAAGATAGCATGATTGGAATTATAATTCATCAAAGTATGAGTTGGGATAGATGGATCCAGGAAATAAATAAAATTTGAAGGTTAATATCAGTTTAGTATTTGGATGGAAAGGAAAAGGCAGCCAAGAGTGATTTGGTTAGAAAGTGCTCAGGTCATAAATAATCATGCACAATGGTTATCGTGAAGAGCACATGAAGATTCAGGAATCCGAAAGAATTGAAGACTTTTGAGATAAGCAAGGAAAAGTGATACAGGGCGAAAGAAGTTGTTGCAATTACTGTAGCAGCAAGTATGTTATGGATTTTTGGGACAGCCATAAAGTGAGAATGCTTTCATATTTGCAAGTGTTGTTGATAAGGTTGTTGCATATGGAAGGAAGCAACAAAAAGTTGGAATGTTGATTATAAGACTGATAAAGAGGCATGAGAGCTTCTATTGTCATCAGATAATCATGTAGCATTAAATTCGTTTAATGGCAGCTATGCAAGTAAGTATTTTTCTTTTGAAATTATGTTGAATAATTGCCAAAGGGAAATTCAGGTAAGAATTTGCCCAAATTGAATTTTTATAATATTCAATATGGTATTGTTTAAGTGCATTAATAGGAATAAGTTACCACTATGTGTGGTAAAGGCTAGAGTCATGTTATAGTTATCAAAGGTTTTTAGCTTTTGAATGCACACACTGACATAGCATCATGTCATGTTAATTTGGTTATGAGGTAATAACCCAAGAAATTAAAGATAAAAACTTGTTATAGGAATGATGTTAGGAAAGCTAGTCATGTATGAGACCAAGGCATGGTTGGATATGGCAAGCTATGGATATAGAAAGGTTAGGTGCCACACAAATACCCAATGAGATTCCTACCTTTAAATAAAAGTTAGACTACAACCTTTTTTCTAACACTAATAAACACCATAGAATTGTATTCTTGGTGTAGTGTTCGGGTCGAAAAGGAAGGCATCCAAGTAATTGAGAAGACAATGGGAAGTGTGTGGAGAATGTGTCGAGAAATCATCCATATTTCCAATTTATGGATGGTGAGATACATGATTTAATAAATATCATTCTGAAAATCAATACAAAGGTGCATTGGATAAATAGGCATTGAGAGTTGAATTCATGTCTAGTAAGTGGCAGAGTTGCACTCATACATGATAGAATTGTATACTTAAATGCATTTGTTGAATGCATTTTGTGAGTGCATGCATATATGTTTTTGAATGGAAACAATTATACTAATGATAGAAATGTTGCTAACTCATGGAGATGAGAACATTTCGGGAACTGTTAGACTTTGCAACAAGAAAGTTGCAAGTGAGGTAGTCCTAGGAATAGTGACTACAGAAAATTTTTGTTCAAAAAATTGAAATAATGAACTTATTGTTGTTAATTATGAACATGCATCTGTATAGAATGATAATTCATCTTATCTAATAATTTTTTTTGTAGTTGTGATTGAATTGATCAATGTAGACAATTGTAAGATCATGTTATAAGTTTTTTTGTATATATTGCAAGGAAAGTATGATGTACAGGAAATATTGACAATTTGTTGGTTGTATGCAAGATAGAATCATTGCAGGAAAGATGGTATTAAGCATGGTGCTTGCTGAAATCCATATGGAAGAATACATTTTATTATTGCAACAACAATAAAAAAAATTATGAAATAGAATTTCATATTTTGGGAAAAGTTGAATTCCTTATGAAATTAATTTGATTTCTAAAATGGAATTTTTATAATTTTCTCTCATGATAACTGCATGTGTGTGATGTAGATGAGATAATATTGATTAAAGTTGGAATCATAGGAAATAACAACTATTGTTGAGGACAGTAAAGCCTTGTAATTGTAGAACCTTGGCGGGGTTTTGGTAATGGGTTAGCGCTCTCCTTGTGTGTGGAAACCTTGGCAAGATGGATCCCTGAAGGACTGCGTAGCAGTGAAGGGATGTCTGAGCCTGGAAGGGTGAGTGCAACTAGGAGGAGGCAACCCAAGGATTCTTATGGCATGGTAGCTACCATAAGGAGTGGGTGTCAAATGGAACAGTGAGCTAAATTACTTTCGGAAGAAGCTCTATGGTATAGAGCAATTGACTTCCTGCTGCAATATGAATACCAAAATTGGTGTTGGAAAGTAGAGCACCAGATGGATAACAAGCTTCCAATAGATAAATCTTGGATATTTTTAAAGAATTTGAATGGTACATGGTATATAGTGCATTGAGGACAGTGCATAAATAAGGGGAGGGGATTGTAATACCCCTAGGTTGAACCCCAATTTGTAAATGTAAATGTAAAAATGCATGTAAGCTAGTGAGTTGTTTATATCATTTTTCATGCACCTTATGTGGCATAGCATGCAAATGTATTGTGCACTAAAATAATGAAGTGTGCACATTCTAGGATACCGTGCACAACAAACTTAAGTGCACACGATTTTTAGGCCAGAGATCCTTTGTGTGTATATTGTGTTGTATAGGTTGGTGAGCCTGTTATTATAAGCTAGGAGGTTTATGTGTTGAATTAGGTCAAAGAGTCTATATGTTGAAGGCCAGTGAGCCTATTTTTGTATATGTAAATATGCATATCATTAATATAATACATCGTTGCATGTAGACCGACCACGATAAAAGAGTATGGGGGATTAAACTCCACTAGTTAGTGAAAGGGGGGGCTAAAAGTTAAGGAAAATGGATAAGCTAGGGAGATTAAGACAAAAATGAATATTATATTAATATTCTTTAAAGTATAAAGTATGGATAATTATTTTATCCTAAGTTCTAAGGATGGGGACAAGTGGACCAAAGCAGCACTCAACATGACAAGTGTCAAGTTGGGAACATGCATACATATAGCTTGGACTTAGTTCATTTTCTCATCATACATCTGTTCTTTCATTCCCTCATCATTCAGAGACTCATTCAACTATCCACCGTACCACTATGTTACCATCATGGTACCTTACCTGTATTTGTACCTGGTTAGCTTGGGAGTTGGACTGAAGAAGTGGGTTGTCGGACCTATGGTATATTGAAGAGGCGGGTTGTCGGGTCCATGAGAAATTCTCTCTAGGTGAGAGAATTGTTGGGAATTGATTTCCTAAAGATGATAAACCACAACTACAAGGCTCTGAGACTTCATGTTCTGCCTTTTTTTGAAGCCTTGGAAGGGAAGTGGGGAAGTCAAGGGAATGTTGGGCAAAGAAGGGGCACATTTCATGGCGTGGTGTTGACGGGCATAGATGACACACCGTCAAATGGAAGATCAAATTCGAACCGGGGTTGTCTAAATAACCCAAGTTGTTTGGAATGAAATGACCCGACGGGTTTAATGGCTCTGTTGGCCAATTAAAGTTCTAAAAATAATAAAAGAAATGAAACAAATCTAAAAAGATATGATACTAAGAATATGAGTGTTCAAATGGAAGCATGAATATGTGCATATGATTATAGACAGTCTATGTACAGTGTGCAATATTTACTTGACATCTTGCGAAATGAATGTTCTTAAAAGTATTTATAAAAGATATAAAGAAAGCACGTACATTTTTTTGTTTTCTTTTGAATATTTAAAGATCTAAAACTAATGAGTGCCAGGCAAATAAAATTGAAATAAGAATACATCAACAGTCAAAGCTAATTCATGTTGTTCTTATTTCATCAATAAATAATTTAAATAAATAACAATCAAACTAATATGTAACTAATCGACTAAATTGGATTTATCCTCCTGTGTAATTCGAGCTCCTAATTGTCCTGCATATGAGGGAAACATGTACCTAACAATACTAATACTCCCAGAACAAATTCAAAGAAGTATTGGAATGAGAATATAACAACAAAATGATAAATGTACAGATTTGGTGACCTTATGATAATCAACACTTATAAAGAGAGGAAACTCAATTCAAAGCATTAATATAATCCATCATTTAATATCTTAGAATAAATTAACAATAATCAAATTGATCACATATGTAAAATGGAATAACAAATTACAGACATCATCAAAATACTTAATAATATGAAATACCATATGATAACTAGACTAAAGCTACATCACACATAATAATATTTCATAAGATGGAGGCAATAAAAAACATAATGGGGTAAGCGTCACACAAGTCTAAAGCCAAATGGTGAGCAACTTCTCCATATCAGTCTTCAAAATTATATGTCCATAATGTATCCCAGCCAAAGATGTCTTCACTACTAAGAGTGACCAATATTTAAAATAGCTTGGGATTCACATACTCTTATCATGCAAGATAGAGTGCAATCCCCCAAAAATAGATAGTATTACAAAAATAGTGAAACTAGAAACCACTCCTGTATGAGTTGGTTTGTCAAAATTATTACAAAATAACAAAGTTTTATCAGCATAAAAGAAAGAAATTACTGAATAATAGAGCGTATGATTCAAGATGGTTTCTCCATGTAAACAACATCATAATTATCTTTTTCCTGTAGATAGCACAAATGAAATTGATATTTAGCAAACAATACAAACTAATATTTAAAAAAAGATAAGCTACAGGATTTTGTAGCTAGTCTAAAATAGTAAAAATAAAATCTAATCTATATTATTTTTAAAACAAAATTTAATTAAAAACAAAACAGTTATTTGTTATTTCATCAATTTGAAAAAGAGGCACCTGATAAATCTGAATCTATGATAGTGAAATTTGTTGAGTTTTAATGATAATATTATTAGACCGCTTAATCCTTTTGATTGTAAAATTTTAGTTTTAATTACTCTGTTTCTTACCCTTACAAATTTTATTTATAGTAGGTTTGTCACTATGGCCCTGATTCGGCTCAATAGCAGTGGTAGGAAGAATCCTTTCTTTCAACACATCCACTATTTGTTCTAGCAATTTCCTGGGCGAAAAAACACCTCGTGGTTTCTTACCTCGGGAGGTTTGCAAAGCAGCAGAGACTGGTTCATTAATTTCACAGTCAATATGCGAATCGAAACCTTGACTCTCGGTCACGGGATTATTAGAATTGGGGTTTACATTTAAAGGTGAGTTCACTGTACTGTCGAGTTGGGTAAAATCGTTTTGACTCAGGAAGCTTTCCCAAGTGTCCCCGATTTGTGATAGGTGAGATAGCAACAAGATTTTTATAAGCCAATGATGAAAAAGGATCGACAGAGAGTTCATGCTCTATCTCTTATAGCGTTTTGACATTTTATATAGTCTCATCAGCAAAAAGAAGGGAATATTTAACTTGAAACCTAGCAAAACCAATAACAGGCTTGAATCTCTGAGAAAAACAAATAAAAAAAATGCTTACCTCAGCCGCAAAAGAAATTCTGAGATTTTTCCCTCCAAAGAATGAAATGTATCTCTGAAACTGTGTAGTTTTTGAAGAAATTGCCCGACTAGAAGGTAAATGGCCTCATTTCCGAAATGTCTTTTAAACAGTTTGGCCAAATGCGTAATCGTTTGCTCAGAAACCCCCCCGCAAAAACATATCTCGGTTACACACTTACAGATTTGAAATCTGCTATGTAATTAGGAAAGTGTAAAAACTCAGAGTTGTTCGGATCTATAATACTACAGGAGCCATAGAAGAGGTATGTAAAAACCACAATGGCCTGATACCTATGAAGCTTCGAGATTGCCATGTTTGATAACTTAAGTTTGGAGAGACAGACAACCAGAGGGCACGTAGAACTATGAGCCACTACACATAATGAATATCAAACCCTAGAGTACCATCAAATTCCAATTCAAATAACCAATGGGTTCATTAATGCTCGGGACAACAGGGTGAGGTGTAGTCGTGGGTACATCAGACCTGTACCAAGTGATATGAAAGTGGATATGACTGTTGAGAGCATGAAGCCCATATCGAATGTTAATCCAATGTTTTGTGCATTCATACATTTCAAGAATTAAAACCAAACGATCAATCATAGAACTAATTAAGTCATGATACCCATAATGCATAAAAATTGTGGTAGTGAATTAATCAATGAGTTTATAAAACTTGAAGCTTAGAAACATATGGGTTTCCTCAAGGTGTAGATTCTTTGGTAAAATGAAATAAGAAAAACACAAACTGCAGAATAATTACCCAAGCGAAATTCTTGTTTAAATTTCATGCTTGCAATCATGAATTTTAAACAAAACAAATGAAAATTTAAAAGAAAAACTCATAAGATAATTTTAGCCCAATCATTGCCTTGAAGCCAAAAGATATAATTGTTTATAAATGTAAGGAGGAGGCAGCTATAGAAAGATTTTATCTCTTTGTGATGACTTTTAATTATGATAACATTTGACCGAATTGGTGGCTGCCAACAGGTGGGACAAGCATGTAGAGAATGAGGGACTGTAGGATGTTAGTTTAAATTGGCACATGTGATGGAGTCTTTCCTGTTGTCTGTGAAACACCATCCTAGTTAGGAATCCTTTACTCTGGTGGAGTTTAGTCTCAGATCGAGGGTGACCCACTACTAAGAGTGATGAGCAGCGTGGTCTAAGGTTGGGAGGTTCATGGAATGTATGCATCCAGTTGGTAACATTTTTACAAGACAAGTGTCAATTGTGTGTGTTAAATTACATGTTGCATTATTATTTATGCATTTATTTTTATGCGTTTTTCCTGTGTGAGGTTTATACTCATCTTTATATTTATGGGTATTTCATGTCTATGATGCATGTATATTTCTATGTTATTTTTGTATGAATATGGGAATCACAGAATGTATTGTCTGTTTTAAGTTGTATATATAAAGTTCCACAAGAGTTTCTGTGTGTATATGTTTTAATTTGCATACAGTTTGAAAGATTGTACGTGGCATGACCCAGTTGGATGTTGGGGATGTTACAGTATGGTATCAGAGCATGAAATATTTTCGGTGGAATGACCTAGCCTGGGTGGTCAGGTATGTTACATAGTATGCATAATACATAAATTTCCTATAATAGATAATAATAGTAATTTTCCATATTCATAAACAATGGAAGATGATTGATCTTTTAATAGAAATTGGTCCAAGAAACTCAGTGCATAAGAGAGATTTTCTATCCAACCATAGGTATCCAATGCAGATGCCTCCCCCAAGTCAAGCTAGGAGGCCATCTAGGTGAAGGAGCCAAACTAAAAGCTTCTATATCTCTCAACCCAATGATCAGAATCTGGACCAGGGGTCAAATTTTAGCCCAAAAATAAAATTGCTTGGAATCACTTAAAACTGGACAGGTGCATAGGTCTCATCCTCACGAACCCAACGTAACTTGAATGGATTCAAATAGACAAATTATGATTGAGATATAGCATTCTGTGCATTTTGCCAAACAAGCAAAAATTTGCTAACTGTACAATCTGTACAGCTGATGTGGCAGGGTCGTACAGCTAACGTGGCATGACCGTACATCGCGCTGGCAGGTGATTGTTTATATGAGGTGTCATACAAGTGGACCAATGGGTAGCTGACATGTTTCATCAATTGACTGGTTGATATGGTGCCATGTGTCCCAGTCGTGGGCTGCCACGTCACACCCCCTCTAGTTGACAGTAGAACAATTATAGGGGAGTATGCAGGACTCAACCCCGCTACCTCCGAGAAGGGGAAATTACTTGGAAAGGGTGAGGGATACTACTCTGCCCACCTTTTAGTGCTTACCACTATATGCTGTAATTTATATTTAAATTCACTCTATGGTAAGTTTAGGCGCGGGGTCCGGGTTGGGGCTTAGCCCCAGCCCCAGCCTTGTTCACATGAGCTTTTCCCATACGACCCTTTGCCATATGATTATGCAGGAGTCCATCCAAAGAAAAAACACGTCAACACTTTTCAGCACCCAAACTTCATTTGAATTCGGATCTTGCCTTGGGCATGACACTTGGTGCATTTTACACCATTGCAACGGGCGCCTAGCTTTGGCGCGAGACATGGTCACATTGGAAAACCACACGTCCAACACCTCCGTGGATTGGGGGCTAGGTTCCCTAAATATGCAACATTTTGGCATGTTTTGTGGAGTTGACGTGCATATTGGATTTAGGCATGAGAAACGCCCAGAAGCTAGGTTATACTCATAGAGGTGTGAATTGGTGAACTAGAGACAACAAGATTGAAGGAAAAAAATTGCAAGAGGTTTATCTTCTTCATTTTTTGGCCAAACCAGGTGCCGAAAAGCCCAGATAGGGGTTTTTGGATGTTCTGAATCCATTGGTACAGTTTTCAAGGGAATTTGGAGACTTATATTGTAGGTTTTTCTACAGGGAAGTTTCAGAGAGCTACAAGGATCTCAGGGCCACCAGTGAAGGAGGTCATGTCCAGGGAATCCAAAGTCCATTTTCAGTGACTGAATAGTCATTCTTGGCTAATTGTTATGCTATGAACTCATTGGAATAGGTTGCATAGGAATTTGAGGACTTTTATAGGTGTTTTGGCCAGAGGGAAGCTTAAGGAATCTCAAGGCCACTAGTAGAAGAGGTCATGCCCATATGAGCCATGGTCTATTTTTAGAGATCTAATAGTCATTTTGGGGGTTTTTATGTATTCGGAACCCAATGGTACAGCCATTAAATCCATTGGATTTGAGAAGCAGCTTGTAAAATAAATTAGACAAACTAATACCATAGAGCCTATTCCATTGATGGAGGCTCAAGGAGATGTAGCCCAGTTGGGGGTAAACTCCTTTATCATGTTGTTTTTTTTGTGAGTTTATTGGATATTATTTGCTGCCATTTATGTTTGTTGTTGTATTCTTTAAAAAACATATTTAAACTTTTAAAACAACCTCACACATAAACACCTAAAAGGAGCCTAAACTTGACACATAAATCCTCTTGCACAACTAAGACATTGAGCAAGGTCCTGAAGTTTAATTTAATGGAGTAGAGGGTGCTTGCATAGAAAAACAAGTTAGCCCCCTATTTTTAGATCAGGTGGTATCATAGCATAGTTTTTCTCATGCGACTTCCATTGATAGCTAGAGTTTTAGTTGTTGGTATTATTGTGCAAGTTTTGTGTTGAAGTTTGATACCTTGCAAGGATGAAGGAAGCTTCAAACAGTGAGAGTTCTCATACATCTTCATTATCCAAGTTCTTGGACAAAGAGATGTTGAAGGAATTTGTAACCATGAGAAATATGGTGCAAGAGATGTGGGAAGATAGGAAGGAAAGCATTGTCCTTCAAAAGAAGTTGATGGCCATGAAGGAGGAGAAGCACCAGCTTCTTGAAAAGTTGCATGAGATGGAGACTCGGCTCCATGAGGAAAAGGAAACCCTTACCAAGTACATGTATGAACATGAGGTATGTAATGCTGGTTTTTCTTCAAATTCCTCTCAAACTAAATGCTTTGGTGTTTTTGAAAATCATACTAGAGGAATAGGGTCCAATTTATTGTTAAAAATGGTCTATGAAGGTAGAGGGTTAGGAAAACATGCACAAGGCATTGTTGAGTCTATTTTTGTTGAGGAGAATCCCAAGTATTGGGGTCTTGGATATGAACAGAAAGATGGAGCATATTCCAAAATTAAGGAGACAAAGGAAACAATTCCAAGAACAACTTTTGTTGCAAGTTCAATCCCTCAAGAATGCAAAGTGTGTGTTCAAGATGAATGCAAATGTGTGAAACAAGAGATTTGTAACAACCATTAGGACAAGAACATTGGTGTTGGTCTTCAAAAGAGAGCTAGTAACGCTTCAAATTCACCTCCTCAAAAAGGCGATAAAGGTGAATGTTCAAGGTATATTTCTGCCTGTAATTCAGTTGCTTTTGATTATGTTGAGCATGGTAAATTTTCATGTAAAAATGGGAGAAAAAATCCATGTACATATTGTGGTTTAGATAACCATCATGTTTCAAGATGTTGGAAAATATTGACCACATTCAGGAAACTTTCCAAGCAAAGGCAACTTGAAAACAAGATGCAAAAGATTTTCACTCATTGCCAGAAGAGAGGTCATCTCATTGACCAATGTTGGACATTGCATCCAGCCACTCATTCCCAACACATGAAGTCGATGGATAAATAGATTGGCAAGAATGGAAGAGGATATTCCATAATTGATGTGAGTCAATATGATTCACAAGAAGAGGATTTTCAGCAGGAAAAGTCACCAATGAATTGGCTTGGTAAGAAATGGTTGGATTTCTTAAACAAGTAAGGCTTGCATTTCTCAGTTTGTAGATGTACTTTTCAGCCTTATGTATGCATTTCTGTTGAAAGTATGACAAGTTGCAACAGCATATCATAACTTGTATGATACAAGTTTGCATGTGAATGTGATTCTATTGAAGGCATTCTTGTTGTTGCACAACTTCGCCAGGAGGGTGTAAATGATGGGTATGATACTCACTTATTACAGCCATATATATTTTCATTTCAGCTCTTATGTACCCACATGTTTTTTGGTTTATGTACTTATGTTTGTACTTGAAGAAGAGTTGAAGAGCTATGCACATGCATGTGATTTTGTATGTGTAAACAGTGAACTTGGTGATAGTTTCATTATGAGTGACTCGGGAATGTAACATGGTTGTATATCATGAATGTCGACTTGTCGTTTGGAATGTCGATGTGTTTCAAATGAGTCTCGACTTGTTTCGATGTGGTCTTGACGACTATGTTGTGTCGATCATGTTTTTCAACTTATGTTTAGTCGATGGTGTTTGTCGGCTTGTAAGTCGATATTGAGTACACCAAGATGCAAGAAAATGCCATGTACTTTGATGATGTACAAGATGAGCTAGTTATGGATTTGAAGAGAAAAAGAGTTGGTTGGCATCATTTTCATTCTTGTATAAATTTTGTTTTCAAGATTGATGGTTTTCTTGGTTTGTGACAAGATGTCGCAGGAAAGTGTTTTTGTAGCCATTGTAGAGCGGATAGTGTTGGCGCCAAGAGTTCACAAGAGGGATTTGATTCTCAGTGGGAAGGCTGACAGTTTTCCAAGCACAAAGAGAACAATGGGTCAGCAGTAGCCAGAGAACAGTGGTTGAGGGACATAGCTAGTTACAGTGCAAGGCGTGTCAAGGTACCCAGGTGATTGCCAAAAAGACTTTTCAAGTAGAATCAATTGATAGAACTTAGAAGCAGAAGAGTATTGAATCTTAGGTAGATAATCATTAGATTTTGTTGGACCAAAATCCATTTAGTGGGAATGAGTGGTCAAAATCTGGACCAGGGGTCAAATTTTAGCCCAAAAATCAAAGTGCCCATAATCACTTCAAAATGGACAGGTGTGTAGGCCTCGTCCTCACGAACCCAACACAACTTGAAGGGGTCAAATGGAAAAAGTATGAGTGAGATATCATGTTCTTTCCATTTTGCCAAACAGGTAAAATTTTGTTGACTGTACAGTCTGTACAACTGACGTGGCAAGGCCATACAGCTGATGTGGCATAACCATACGACAAGTTGGCAGGTGACTGGGTATATGAGGTGTCATACAAGTGGCCCAATGGGAAGCTAACACGTTTCATCAATTGATTGGTTGAAATGGTGCCACGTGGCCCAGTCATGGGCTGCCACATGGCACCCCCTCTAGTTGACAGTGGCAAAATTATAGGGGAGTCTGCAGGACTCGATCCTGCGACCTCCAGGCAGGGGAAATGACTTGGAAAGGGTGAGGGATACCACTCCGCCCATGTTTTAGTTCTTACAACTATATGTTGTAATTTATATTTAAATTCACTCTATGGTAAGTTTAGGCGTGGGTTTTGGGCTGGGGATTAGCCCCAGCCCCATTCACGTGAGCTTTTCCCATATGACCCTTTTCCATATGATTGTGTGGGAGTCCATCCAACCAAAAAACATGCCGACACTTGTCAGCACCCACACCTCGTTTGAATTCGTATCTCGCCCTAGGCATGACACTTGGTGCATTTCACACCATTGCAATGGGCGCCTAGCTTTGGCGTTGGACGTGGTCACATTGGAAAACCACGTGTCCAACACCTTCATGGATTTGGGGCTAGGTTCCCTAATGATGCGACATTTTGGTGTGTTTTGTGGAGTTGGTGCGGGTGTTGGGTTTAGGCATGGGAAACGCCCATAAGTTGGGTTACACTCAAAGAGGTGCGAATTGGCGAACCAAAGACAGCAAGCTTGAAGGAGAAAATTTGCAGGAGGCCTATCTTCTTCATTTTTTGGCCAAACTAGGTGTCGAAAAAGCCTAGCTAGGGGTTTTTGTATGTTAGGAATACATTGGTACAAGTTTCAACGGAATTTGGAGACTTCTATTGTAGGTTTTTCTATAGGGAAGTGTCAGAGAGCTCCGAGGAGCCCAGGGCCACCAGTGAAGGAGGTCATGTCCAGGGAAGCCAAAGTCCATTTTTAGTGACTGAATAGTCATTCTTGGCTAATTGATATGATTTTTACTCATTGGAATAGGTTGCAGAGGCATTTCAAGACTTTTACAGGCGTTTTGGCCACAGGGAAGCTTAAGGAAGCGCAAGGCCACCAGTAGAAGAGGTCATGCCCATATGATCCATGGTCTGTTTTCAAAGATCTAATAGTCATTTTTGGGGTTTTTATGTATTCTAAACCCAATGGTACAGCCAGTAAATCCATTAGAGTTGAGCATCATCTTGTAAAATAAATTATACAAACTAATCCCAGAGAGCCTAGTCCATTGTTGGAGGCTCAAGGAGATGTAGCCCAGTTGGGGGTGAACTCCTTTATCATGTTGTTTTTGTTGTGAGTTTGTTGGTTATTATTTGCTTCCATTTATGTTTGTTTTTGTATTCTTTAAAAAACATATTTAACCTTTTAAAAAAACATCACACATAAACACCTAAAAGGAGCCTAAACTTGACACATAAATCCTCTTGCACAAATAAGACATTGAGCAAGGTCCTGAAGTTTAATTTAATGGATTAGAGGGTGATTGCATATCAAAACAAGTCAGCCCCCTATTTTCAGATCACCCAACCCATATACTCCCATGCTAAGCAAATTGTCTCACCACAAATCATTACAATCATCTCATTTAGCCTTTAACAAACAAGGAAATTTCTTCCACTACCCCACACAATACAGGGAAGATATTTTCTTTATCTACTCAATAATCCCTCAAATATGTTCTTCCCTTTATTCCTATATAATGTGTGTGAAATTCACAGAGAACCTATCTAGAGAAATTCACACAAAGCTTGCAAATAGAACGAGAGAGAAAGAATCAATAATGAGAGAAAGAATTGAGAATGAATGTGCAAATTGTATTACATGAGTGTGTAATAAATACATCAAGAAACCCTAATAATATGTCAATGTGCCATAGATAGTTTCATGACCAAGAGAATGTGCTTTAGTATTTATCTAGAGTGATGTAGACACTCACCAATAGAAACTGAAGTTTTTCTGCCACCTAGTCTAATTCAAATATCAAAGCAATCATCAATTAAGTGAGTTCATATGTGTGTAGGAGAGAGAAGGTGTGTATGCATGAGATATGTTCCCTCCTTTCCTTATGCATGAAAAACAAAACTACTACATTATAGAAAATCAATTGATGCATGAGAGAAAAACAATTTCTAAGGAAATGAGCCATCCACTCCAAGGAGACCTTGCAAATGTGCAAATTTATGCTCGATGAAGATTTTGTTGAAGATGTAGATGTCTATATGGATATGATGAAGTAGATGCACTAGTGAGATGTCCACATATATCTATTTTCTCTTGTTGGAAAGAAGAATATCCAAATCCCATACCATGTAATGTTTGGGTGAAACTTTGCAAATCGCGTAGTCATTTATGGAAAAACCCTAAATATTTGTTGATAACTTCACTTCCTGGAATCCATTTGGGACGATTGTTTTTTTTCAATTGTGTATGTTTCCAAGAGGAATTCAAATATACAATTTGTTTCTACAAATTATTCTCAAAAATATTTAGAATTTAATCTGAAATGCAACGCACCCTTTTTTTCCTTGAAAAATATGCAAAAAGACCAAAACATTATTCCTTTCTTTGGCCAAAGAAAGAGATCTGATCTGATCTGATTTGGAGGAGACATCATCTTGAATGTTTGGAATAAGAGGATGTGCATAATCCTCTTCATGTGGCTCCTAATATGCATGCATGGGAGTCTATGCATGTGGCTCTTGGGATGCATGCATAGTGAAAAAGTCTCTTCAAATTGAGAAGTTTGTTCTTCCAATGATTTTTTTGTTGGCTTTGCCTGGTCAATCTCCTGAATTCATTCTTCACCATCTTCCTTTATCTCGAATAGAACCTCCAATTTGGTCGATACTTTGTCTGGAGTTGAGAGTGATAAGTCCTCTACATGATATTCAATTTCAGGAGAAACATACATGAAGATAAGTTCAAAATCCATATCTTGTCTATTGAGAAAATCATTTTTATTATCGGCATAACCATGCTCTACTTATGTTGCCATGGTTATTCAATATAAGCCTTTATATCTAAGAAGAAATTGAATATTTGGCTTCCACTCGAAATAATTGTGTGGCATAAGAAGTGTTGATGGAAGAAATTCCATTATTTCTATCTACGAAAATGTTTTGTACCTACAAATAAGTGTTTATGTGCCTTCTCCTAGCAACAAAGATCTAATACCATGTGAAATAAATCAGTGTTCCTCCTCACAAGATTTGATACCAAGTGAAGGAAATAATTTGTTCTCCTCACAATCTCTACTACCAAGTGAAGGAAATCAATGTTTCTCCTCACAAGCTCTGATACCATGTGAAATTCACACAAATCTTGCAAAAAGAACCAGAGAAAAAGAAGCAATAATGAGAGAAACCAAGAAACCCTAATAATAGGTCAACACGCCATAGATAGTTGCATGGCCAAGAGAATGTGCCTTAGTAGTGATATAGAGTGATGTAGACACTCATTGATAGAAACTGAAGTTTTTTTTCCACCTAGTCTGATTCAAATGTCAAAGCAATCATCATTTAACTAACTTCACATGTGTGGAGGAGAGAGAAAGGCGTGTATGCATGAGATATGCACCCTCCTTTCCTTATACATGAAAAAATAAAATGATGCATGGTATAAAAGAAACTATTGCATGCATGAGTTATCCTCCACTAGTTAACTAAACCCCTAACTCAAGTCAAACTGAAGAGGAGAAGCACCCTTATTGTTTTAGGAGGCACCCTATTGTTTAGGGGAAAAAACTAAAAAAATTGGAGACCCTCAGAGTAACTAGAAAACTTAGTGAAAAATAATTAATAATCACTAGGTGAGTGAGGTGAGTGTGTAATGTCTCCAATAGTGTGGATATAAATATCCCAATCCACAATATGTTTTTTGAGAATTACTCGCAAGAATGATATTTTCCTATCAAGCATCCAAAGAGTAGAAAATGAACAGTGGGTGATGAATTCCTATATTTCCAAACCTTTGTGCTCACATATATCCAACTATATTTCCCAACCTTTATGCCCACCTACATCCAACTACAATGATAAGAATCCTCATTCTTATCATTATACTTGGGGTTTACTTACAAGAGACTTAGAAGCACAATATGGAAAAGAATAGGAAAAAGACTACTTTAGTTAGTTAACAAGAGTCAAGTACCTAGGTGATGTTGAAGACTATAATACATAATTTTAGGTATTGGCCACAAATATGGATACCATAAGCGATAAACATATTTGGAAGATTACATGGGTGGATTAATAGAATACATTAAACATGAGCTTTTCTTAGCACATCCTAAAAACGTTATAGAATATATGCAGTTTTCTCGTCATATTCAAGCCAAGAGTAGGGTTACTCACATGTCTACCACTGGAACCTGTGTAGGAAGTAGATATTGATTTGTGGCTCATAGAGTAACCCTGCCTCAACCTACTCAAATATCACATAAGGGAATGAATGAAAGAAGAGATAAAGGACAATGCTTTGCTTGTAATAAAAAATGTTGAAAAGGGCATAAATGCCAATAAACAAAATCGTTCACTTTGGAAAATAATGATGAGGAGGAAACTTAGGCACCTACACAAATGGGTGAGGTAGAACTTGTGAACTTATAAGAGAGGGGAAATATGTAGAAATGTTGCACAACATAGATCTCGATGGGTGTGAAATATCCATTCATGCATTGGTAGGTTTTTTATCACCTCAAACCCTTAATATTGTAGGATGTATCAAGAAGCAAACAAACATAGTGCTTATTGATTCAGGTAGTGCCCATAAACTCCATTGATAAAATATTAGTAGAGCACCTCAATTGTTTTGTGGATCTAGTGGTAAATTTTCAACTTTTGGTTACTAATGGGGAAAGTAGGGGAAAGTATCGATTATGGAGGAAAATTTCATAACATTAAATTAGTATGGGATAATATAACTTAGCAAGCCCAATGTATGACATTCATATTGGAGTAGATGTTGTTATGGGGATTTATTGGTTGAAAACATTGGGTACAGTTTCTACAAACTATAATGAATTATTTATGATATTTGAATTGGAAGGAATTCAATATGAACTGAAAGGGTTAAAATATGCACCCTCTCATGTCATCATATCTCATATAAAGGAAAATATCCTAAAAGAAGGTAGTATTGGATTTATGGTTAGGATTTATTTTATGGAAGTAAAGAAGGAAGATGAAATTATTCTAGGGGAATTAAAAGGTACCTTGGAAAAAACCATAGGGTATTCCAAGAAATTCCTAAGGGGATACCTCCATCTAGATATCATGAACATCAAATTGATCCCATACTTGGAAGTACTCCCAATAAAAGGCCTTATAAGTACCCACATCAACAAAAAGGGGAGATTTTAAAAATGATACAAGACATGTTGGATGCATGTATTATTAAACCAAGTAGGAATTCCTTTTCATACCCAATAGTGATGGGGATAAGAAAGATAATTCTTGGAAGATGTTTCCTAATTACATATATCTAAGAAAATCACCATCAAGGATAAATTCCCTATTCCAAATATTAATAAGCTATTAGATTAAATTCATGGAGTGGCTCGTGAAGACCATTCCAAATTACATGTAGTAGATTCACATATGGAAAATACTAAAGAAACTTTGAAAATTATTAAAGAAAACCTTCAAATGGTGCAAAGCAGGATGAATTAGTAGGAAAATCAACATCGAAGTGAAAGACAATTTGCGGAGGGTGATGGAGTATTTTTTAGACTATAACCTTATGAGAAATTTACTCTCAAACAAAATAAGAATCATAAACTAGCTCCAAAATTTTATGGACCCTACAAGATTCTTCACAAGATTGAAGAAGTAGCTTATGAGTTAGGTTTGCCTTCCTCTCGATTTAGTTTTTTCATGTATCTTTCCTAAAAAAGGTTTTGGGACAAACTATGCCACTATAGATGAAACTTACATAATTACATGAAGAAGGGAAGTTGATTCTTGAATAAAACAATGTTACAGATTGACGTTTTCTATCTCTTCAGAATAAAACCAATATGGAGTACCTAATCAAGTTGAATAATATGCCTTTAGAAGAAGCTACATGGGCAAATGAGCAATTCATGAAAAAACGCCCTCAATTACAAGCTTTGAGGGGATTATTTTTTAAAGAGGGGGCTATGTTAAGGCCCTAATCCTTATTTTTTATTAGTATATTAGTTATGGTTAGGTTGGATTAGCAGTAGGATACATCATGCTTACTTTATCTCATATTTATAATAAAGGAGATTCATTTGTATAGGCTTCTTGTCTTGTGCATTAGATATATTCTAAATGGAGATTGTACCCCATTGAAGTGGCTTCTCATTCATTTACTTTTTATCATTCTAAAATGGTGAAATTACTTCTTTCTTTTTATATGTTATTTGGGGAAATTGATTCATAACACAATATATATGTTTCTTGAAATCTCCATGCCTACTAAAAATTTCTCCAAATTTTAAACTTGTAATAATTTAATGATTATGTGACTAAAAAAACAATAATTTAAAAAGGATGTAAAGCACTACAAAATTAATATTTTTGAGGTGTATGCTAGAATTTTTAAATATATAAAAATCATACTCAAACGGCTCAAAATATTACATTAATTACATAACATAACTACAATTTTTACCATGCTTATTTTTCCGTGATAAAAAATGTCTTTTATATGTTAATGTTTGTAGGATTGAAGTCTCTATTATCTTGTTGGCAACAAATAATAAATACTCTAGCCACCATAACATCATTTATCTTGAGTTGTTTTTTTCCAAAAAAAAAAAAACAAAAACAACAATAAATCATTCTCTTATAATACCATTTGTTTTTGCTAGCACTTATTCTCTTCTAGTTTTTATTTTCAACATAACTACAAATTTAAAATGCTTTATCTACATAATAATTATCATGTATATATGTTTATGTTTGTAGGAAGTCTCTATTATCTATTATGTTCTTGGATACAAGTTTTTACATGCAACAAATAATAAAATAAATAGTCTTACTACCATAACATCCTTTATCTTGAGGTTTTCTTCTTTTCAAAAACAAAAAATTTATAAGAAATCACTCTCTTCTGATATTTATTTTTTTAGCTCACTTTTATTTACACATTTTCTACTTTCAATTTGTTTAGATTTTTTTCAATATCATTTTTTTTGCTAGCCAAATTTTCTAATTTTAACATAATTACAATTTTATAATGCTTATTTTTCTAAATAAAAAATATATGTAAAATGTTAATATTTGTAGGATTGAAGTTTCTATTATTTTGATGGAGTCAATTTCTACTTACAATAAATAATTACGCTGAAAGGCATACACCTATTGATAATGGGCACAATTAATGATCTTTTAACCTTATTTAACCTTAAACTCTAATTTGATGGCTATGCATTGAAGATGCTGACATATTCTTAGTCGTCCTCCAAAATCAATGGGTCAGATTTATTGTTCATAACTTTCTTGCATTTATCAAGGCATCTGTTAACATGTTTACTTTTTAACATTTACCTAATCACATTAAAAAAGTATTCTAAGGATATGTAATTGTCACGTTTAAATGATTAAGTAGGATTAAATCGTGGCATCTAAATAAATGCCCACGTTCTGCTTCTGAACCGGCCGTATGATACCCACGCGTTCTATTTATCAACCTAATGCAACCAAATGTTTCATATTACCACAGACGTTTTATATTGGGGGCACGCGTTCTCAGTCGATACCTTTCGGCATTCTTAGTCGCAAGTTAGCAACTGTGCTAGTAAATAATCCTCCCAAAAAATAATCCTCCCAAACGTCTTTTATTTTGAATTGTATCTTTTTTTTAAATAAAAATAATAATAAATTACTTTCTTTCAATACCATTTTTTCCTTAATACTTATTTAAACATTTTCTACTTTCAATTAATTTAGATTTTTATTTAATAACATCACATTTCTTGTTTTCAATATGATATGTTCTTATAATATTCAATTTATGGTGTCTTTACACCAAGTAAAATTGCTAATTATTGTTATTGAACAAAATCAGTCCCATTGTGTACACACTTTCCTACCCAAAACAAAAAAATGTTGTTTGCCTTATCACATACCCAAAACAAAAAATGTTGTTTGCCTTATCACATACTACCTCGTTGTGGTAGGTTTTGATGTATACATGATTGGAACGGCCCACTGACTCAATTTTAGAGGCCACCATCTTTCTTTGATTATGTATAAATAGTACTTTGATATGTATAAATTCAAGAGACGTATTATTTCATAATTTTATAAAATAAATTTTATTATATAAATTGAATTTTATTAGTAACAATCAACAATGTTGTACCACCATCTTTCTTCGATTATGTATAAATAGTACTTTGATATGTATAAATTCAAGAGACTTATTATTTCATAATTTAATAAAATAAATTTTATTATATAAATTGAATTTTATTAGTTATAATCATCAATGTTGTTGGTTTATTAATGATGCAATGCCATGCACATATATAGATAAGTATTTTTTAAACTTTTCTATAAGAAATTATTTAAATAAATAGAAAAGATAAATAAATATAATAAAAAATTCATATATAAATAGAAAATAGAAAAATTTAAAAAGTAAATATGAAATAAAAATTAATATAGTTAATAAAAATGTAATTAAATGGTAAATTTGAATGTTTAAAAACTTTAGAAAAAGAGAGAATAACAACTCATCATATAACAGACAACGAGTACGAGACATGATATCTAGCTTGCATGATCATCAATGATCATAACCTATGTGATTTCACCATCAATGATCATAACTTGTGTGATCTCGTCGCCAATGATGATAAACTATGTGATCTCACTATCAATGATCATAACCTGCATGATCTCACCGTCAATGATCATAGCATGCATGATCTCACCATCAATGATCGTAACCTTGATCTTGTCGTCAATGATCATAATCGTCTCTCAAAATCATAAACTATAATCATTTCTCATTTATTTATGTTTGTTAGATATCTAACTTCTTAATTCTTCTTGAGTTGGCCTAGGTTCGGATCTCACCAAGTTTCCAACAAAACCCTCTAAAATTATCGGCCCTCCTGGTAAACCAAAAGGCAACACTGCACACAGGGTGCACAACAAAGTCTCACCCAAGATAGATATATGGGTGACTGCAATACCCAAGTGTTTGCAGTCTAGGAATGAGTGGGGATCTGGGAGTGTATTCTATCTTTCTTTATGCATTAAACTTGTTAGTGATTCAAGTATTTCCGGGATTCATTCATCTTTAGCCTTATGCATGCATGTTAATACATCTAGTTAATCATTCATTCATAATATAATCATTGACATAAAGTAAACATTCAAAAACATCACACAGAACACAATTTTTACCGTGGTTCACCCCCTCCTAGGGCTATGTCCACAAAGATTTGTCTTCTCTACTCTTTTATTTAATATGTTGGAAAATCTAGCACTGCATGAATTTCATCTTCAATCATACAATCATGATGAGGTTAAGGAACCTCTATGAGGCGAACTAAATCACATCAGGCTCCTCATCCTGTGACCTAACCCTCAAAATATAGCTTATATGACTCTTCTACACCTTAACAACTTTCAACAACAATTATCAACATCCTTCATCCACTTAACCAACCAACAACTCCTAACCTAGACCTCATAGGCTCTTATTTATACTATTTTAAATATTATAGCCATTACAATAATTATCAAAAACCCTAACCATATTATGGTTAGGATTGTCTTCTTGCGTGCCACGTTGTTTTTCCTCTTGTGCGCTTATTTTCCTTATTTTTTGCATGTTGCTTTCTTGCCATTTGTTGCATGCGCTCCGAAATTAGGTCTTCATTTCCAAATTAGGTCTTTCCCAAAATAGTTTTGTTCTCTAAAAATAGGCATGTGCCTAAAATAGCCTTCCTTCTCAAAATAGGCCTGCGCCCAACAGACCCCCAACACTGACATGTGGCTCTTCCCGAGCCACTCAGGTAGTGCACACTCCTTGTACTGCCCTATCCAAACTGTGGAAATTTTCTACTAGTTCCTTTTTGTTTTCCCTCATCTGTGCATCTGTTCCTATTAGCGCATCCACTGAATGCATTGTTATCTCCTCTTTCATTAATGTTATGCCCTCTTTCTGTGCCTGTGCAATAATTTTCTTCTCTTCCTCCAACTGTGCAATCATTTTTGTTGCTTGTTCTTGGAGGGGTTCCAATTTGGCTTGTCTTTCTTGCTTCTTTGTCTATGTTGTTTTCAACTCTATCTGTAGAATCTTCATTTCTTAAGTTCCCTTCAAGCGCTCTATGATACTCATTGTTTTCTGTCGTTTCTTTAGCTCTTATATGGCAGCGCTGATTCTCTCCTCTTGTTGGACCCACTGTTGTACCCATTCATCTTCTTCTAGAATAGTCCATATCTGCGCGGTTCTGTTGAACAACTCTTCTACTTCCCTTTCTTCTTTCTCTATCTCAGCTATCTGGAGTGCATATTATTGTTCTCTTTGTTCTCAGACCTCCGTGGGAGTCGTAGGATTGAACCTTTCTTTGAGTTCCTCAATTTCATGCTTATATCTGTCAATTTTTTGTGAGATCATGTTGATATTATCCATTGCATTCCTCTCAGGTGCTTTCATGTTGTCTGGGATGCAATCATATACCGTTGTTAATCCTTGTTCTATTTTATTTGCACATTCTTTCTCCTCCCCTTTCTCCAAGGACAATTGGTTGCATGTGATTTGTAACATTTCATCGACTCCTCTACCCACCTCCAAGTTGGTTGCATCTGTGCGGGCCCTGGATTTCACTTCTTGCATTACGCTAGCATGGAATCTGTATAGTTCCTTGGTGGGTATTTGTGCCATGAAAACTTCAAATTGATCCACATCCCCCATGGTTTTATGTGCAGTCTCTTGATCCATTCTGATGGCGCGTGACTATAAATGTATCCTTGCCTTGTACTACAATTTGTACTTTCTCCTCTCCTTCCTTCTGCGCAGGAAGTCGTTGTGTCTTTTCCTTTTGCTACGTTGTGTCTTGTGGTATTGCTTGACTCTGTACTTATTGTAGATTTCTATGGACCTCGATGAGCTTGGCCATGATCTCTTCTCTTTTTTCCTATGCAATATGAACCACTTCTTTCCCCCTGTCTTCGAACTTGTTTGCGACTAATTTTGCATCATCCTTTGTTAGGGTGATGACTAGGTATTTTGGGATGTATTTCCTCTTTTTGTGTGCCTCTTTTTCCTGTGTTGGCTTCCTTATTGTCTGTGAGGGTTTCACCCCACTTGTTGTACCCTGGACCCTCTCTTCCCCAACCTATTAAGTATCCCCCTTTCTGGTATGTGATTGGTTTCCTGCCCTTGTCGTTGTTTGTGTCCTCCTTGTCCTTTTCGGCACTACGCTGCTTCCGGACAATTGATTCTGCACTATAGCCTTTCTAGTATCGTTGGCTAGGTTTTTTATTCTCGTTGAGAAATATTCTTCAGCCTTGTCCTTTGGCTTCAAGGTTTGTGTCATGACTGGCCTTGTTGTTGGTTTTGTTACTGGTAGTTTCCACTGCGAAGGCTGGTCTTTGACTATCCAATCAACTTCTTCCTTAGTGACACAATAGTGCATTTCTAGTCACGCCTTCTTTGGATCCCTTGCAGCCTGGATCCACATGTGGTGGTTGGATGCCTTGAACCTGTCTATCCCTTCTGTCTCTTGGATTACCTCCACAGGTATGCACCACACTATAGTTTTGCGTTGTTTTATCTCTTCCAACAATATTGCAAAACTTTGTTGTTTGCTTGTTGATTTTTGTTATACCTTGGCCTTCTAGAGGGACTCATATCTGGTCGCAAAAAATTTCCCTTTCCTATCCAGGAAAGATGAGAAATTTGGCTCTTGCCACCCTACCAAAGCTAAAAGGATGATCAACCAGGAGTAATGGAACTCAGTTCCATTCTCCTATGCATCTCTATAATCTATCAAAAATTGGTTCAGTAGGTATGGTGCCCAGATTAACATTATTCCTTTCACGCACTACATGGCTATTGCAATAACTCCTGATGGTGCTTATTATTTTCGACATGTTCTCAATAGTTTGCAAGCCATAATATTGTTGGTAAACATGTTGGAACAGGGGCAGACCTAGGGTTCAACGCTTCAACAACGCACCAACAAAACCCTAAATACCGACCCTTTCGGCAACACCTGCAAAGTGGATGAAGTCTCACTCGAGGTAGAGGCAGGGGAGGTTGCAGGACTCAAGTGTCTACAACCTAGTTGGGACATAGATCTGTGATCACAATACTTAACAAAGAACTTAGCAATTAACATTCATTAGTCTTTGACCCTTATTCACATTGCAAGTAAAAACCCTAATTACATAACATCGCGGTATTAATCAAGTTCTAAGCACATCTAATCGTTCGGCACATAGAATCAAAGTAGATATAGTATTCATTCACATAATAAGCACTAAGAATTCATATATCTATCTGTCATACATCAAGATTAATGCACTAAGCAAATATAAACATAACCTCAGGAACACATTGCACAAAGCACATCAACACAATATATACGTGGTTCATCCCCAATATGGGGCTACATCCACCAACTCTTATCCTCTTTTATTAGCTTCTTCCAATCTTCTTACATGCACAGAGCCACAAAGCCTACTCCGCATAGGACAGGAGATCTGCGCGCACCTCGCCAGATCCTCCTTCCCTGAGTTAGGTCAAGGCACAAAACTTCTTACAATCACTTGCACTTAGCTCTGCAAGCCTTAACACACAGTATGAACAAAGCCAAATACCACTATACTCACACAGATCGGAATCCTAGCACTTAGCACCATCAGACCTCTAGGTCTACTACTTCTTACATCACCTAGCTACTTATTTATACATTACAGAAAGGCCTAATCATGGTTAAAACCCATGGTTCGACATCCCATACCCGCTACATAAACCCTAAACCCAAAAATCCTACAAAAGGGGGCGAGATCCCGTGATCTCTGCTTCACCCGGGTGCTCCATCTTAGATCAACCTATCGAAGTCCCAAAAAATGGTCAAACATGACCAAGGTTCTCCAAAATTTGGTCAAGGGCCAACAGGCCCCCAACACTCACTTGTGACTCGTCCAGAGTCACTCTGATCTAGGAAATTCTTCTTTGAAGGCCTATAGCCTGGCTCAAGCTGCCTTGACTTGTTGCTTTGCCAAAGCCTCCTACTCGGTGAACTCCTGAATGACTTTCTCAGTAACATGCCCTTCCAAGCGTTGTTCCACTGTGGTAACCACTTGTTCTAGCTATGCACCTCATCCCTTGATCTCCTCAAAAAATTTGCAGGCTTTGTACTATACCAGTTGGAGTCTCTGGGTCACTTCCATGACTCTACTCTGGATAGCATGGACCTGTTGCTAAACTGTGTGTTGTTCTTGTGATATTTTTATCTTCTCAACCGCTGAAAGTAGTTTCAGTTGTGCTTTCACTATTGATGCTTGTTGCTTTGCCTCCTCGAGTTGTTCTTCTAATGTTCTTAGTTATGGGTCCTCTTCAAGGCACTCATAGGTCTGCGCTCTATGGTTACTAGGTTGCTTGCATTCTAATTCCAATGCCCTGATTCTTTCAACTACACTCCTGGCAGTTTCTTCCCTTTGATATCGCACATCCTGCAGAGTGCTCAGTACTTATTGCAATTCCAGTTCTATTACTCTTTCTTGGAGCTGTTGAATGGCTTTAGCGATCTTCCCCACTTGGATCTCATTTTTTTCCTCTTCCATCTGTGCCAGGCTCGGCAAAGAGAGAATTGCTATAGTGACTACTTCTCTAACTCCAATTTGTTTCACGAGGAGCTGTTCTTTTTCCTTCTGGATCTGCACTCTATCCTCTGTAAAATTCGCCTGGAGGTCATCTTTTTCTTGTTGCGCATCCCGACATTGCTCTATGGATTCCTCCTTTGCTTGCTTCAGTGCCTCTGTGGCCTACTCTTTTTCCTCCTATACTCGACGAAGGAAAGCCTCTATAGCATCTGCTAATCTGCATAGTTGGGCAGTCTCATCCCCCAACTCTATACTTTTCGATGATGATGGCGCAGTAGATACTGCAAGGCTCGAATAGAGGGCTTGATGTACCCATTTGAGATTTGCCTCGATCTTGTCATACATTGTCTCATGTTTGGCTTCGTTTCACTGCAAAATGTCCTTCGAGGTATCTGATACATCTGCGATGATGAGATCAATACCATCCTCCATAAGTATAGTATGTTGTTGAGGCTTATTCGCTCGTTACTTCTTCCGCGCTAAGGGTTTCTTTGGAGAAATCTTTCTTTTCTTGGATGTATCGGCCTCTGTGAGGGGATTCTTCGGCGGTGTCACTTTTCCATGTTCTTTCTTGTCTTCTTCCCCTTTGTCCTCTTCTTGGTCTACTTCGTCACCTCCTCTTCCTTTAGGTGAATCAGACACAGTTTTCTCCAATGCATTGTTTAGTTCCTGCACCTCTTCCTTATTCTTCTTCTTGCTACTACCTGGTCCATCATACTCTTCTCGGGTGACTATAGGACTTCCGATGAGGTCGGGGTCAGAGAGTTTTGTCTGTTCGACTGGTACAAGGAATTTTGTAGGCCATTCCTTGGTTATTTCCTCCATATATTCCTCGGTGAGTTTGTAATAGGACTGCAGCTCTTCCTTATGTTCATCCCTGCATGCAGTGATTTAAATGAAGTGCCTGTCTACGCGGAACTTCGATATTGGCCTGAATCTATGAAGTGTATTCGGTGTCATGTGAGGGAAGGATTCAATGGCCCTCTTTAGCTACAAGTAATAGGTGTGGAACATCGCATTTGACTGCCATTTCTTCACCATGTCACTCGAATACCAGAGATTAGTGAACCTCATGGTTAGTGGTTCGGATGGCTCGACTTCAGGGAAGGTCGCTCCTTCTGGCATCTCCCAGGCGAAAATTGCTATGAGCATGAGTAACCAGCTAAAGTGGAACTCATAACCATGGTATTGTGCTTCACGGAAATCTTTCTACAACTAGTTAACGAGGTAGCTCTCCCAATTCATTTGCATTCCTTCAATGCATTTTCCTGTGAGGTCGAAGACAAACCACGTGACTTGCGTTGGTCTGTTCTTCCTGACGATCTTACTAGCAATAAAATGGCAAGCTAGGTGAAATGTAGCATTTTGGATGGAGGCTACCTTATATCCCCACGTCCCCTTCTCTACATCGTCGTAGGTGTCCTTTATTCGTTGCGTCAGGGCGCGATCTGCAGCCTTCCCTAGGTAAAAATCCTGATGGTCCGGTCCTTGCATTCTCAATCCGGTGATCATGTGGATCAGCGTCGGATCTACAGTGATGCACCTATCCAACCATAGGTAACTTCCATGGTAGCATGACAGGAGGAGTTTAACGCACGCATTAACCTCCTGATGTCTTCTGAAGTGTGGTATCTTCATCACATTAAGGATTGTTTATCTCGTGATGTCCATGGTCCATGGCTGGGGAACTATCCTCGCCTTCTTTCCAGTCGTCTTTGTCAAGTACTTATGTGGTGCGATAATTCCATAATTCTTGCGGTCTCCTAAGTTTAAATCACTAATCTTGAGCATCAGAATCTATCCCAACTGTGGTCCAACTACATGTATCCCCTTCAAGAGGTACGTAGTGATCAGTGTATAGTCCAAATTTTTTGGAACGTTGTCACAACTAACCGCGCCAGCCATAGGTGGGATTTAGTCAGGCAGGACCGATGGGATGAGCTTCGCGTTCGCCAAGTCATCGTGATGTTTTCTTCTCTTCTCTCTCGCAGTTCGAGATGGTCCAAATCAACGTCCAATCGATGGGGATTCTTGCAATCCTCTCGTCGACAAGGCCTGTACTCCTGTAGACATGAATTTCACAGCCATAAGGTCAATCAAAATCTCTTCGATGGATTTCTCTATTGTGCTAAGGTCACTCGAAATGCACACTCGTTATCTAATGTCTTGGGTAGGTGACTAAGAACTTAAGGTAAGTAAAACGGTTGGTGAGGTTTCAATAAGAATAACGCGATAGCAATCAGTTCTTTGTGGGATCGGATATCTCTGTTTTCAAAAGTGTCCTCAGTGCAACATTCAACGGGATAAATAGACAGTGTCATAACGGATTCCTCCAACAGGAAGGAATGCCTCAATCAATACACTTCCATCCGTTGTGGTGTAGTCCTAATGGTCCAATGGTGATCGTTCCAGCAATAACTATGTTTCTAGCCATTCTGGAGCGTCGTTCCAATGGTCGAGATGCCTCTAATAGTCATATAACTTCGTCATGGTGAAGTTCCAGCCTGGGTTGTTCTGCTATTCCGGCGAGGTTCAAGTTCTGCAAGCCTTCCTTCTTCAAAGTACTCTCTGGAACTTCCTACAGTTTCTCTAACTTTTCTTTCTTCTTACTGAGCTTTCTTGCCCTCTTTCTTGTGACTTGATTATGTGGATTCCTCTTTCCATTATGGTTCTTATCTTTACTTAGCTTAGTAACTTCACAGTACTGAGGGTATTTCAAAGGATTCAAGTGTAATAATTCTTCTCTCATTACTTCTGGGGTAGGTGTGCTTCTCTCCTACATGGATAATTTCTTTAGACCTTTTTTCGTTCTTTCAACTTCAACAGCCAAGTATCTGGCCCTCAATTGTTTCAACTTGTCCTCCTTTTCTTCTATTAAGCGTGTAATTCTCCTAGCCATGAATTCCCTTAATTCTTTCTTTTTCTATTCTATAGCTTCATCTTCTTCTTTCCTTCGGATATGATCTCTCTCAATCCAAGTCTTTTCTAACAAAAGTGCAAAAGGAGTGTTGTTCTCAAAAAACTTAATGACCTCGAATTATTCTTATGTCGATGTTCCATGAGCACTCATGGGTACTTGAGTAAGTCTTCCACATAAGGTTATCATCTTTCCTTTCAACAAACCTATTCCCCCCAATTAAGGAACCATAGCAGGTTTTCCCAAAATTTCCCAAGTACTTTCTGGCATGATATTCACCTATGTTTCCTCATCCAGAACACAATTTATGTCGAAGTCTCTTATTCTTGTTTCTATACACTCTGTATGTTTTAAAATCTCTATAAACTGATGTCTTTGTGATCATTCAGTGTTTTTGTCATATGTAATAATAAAGCCTTTGATTATTTCTGGTTCTTTATCATATTCTTAGTCTCTTGACCTTCCTCATGGTTTTCTTGTCTCATGTTCATCTTCTAAACTTTAGCAATCATTCCAGGGCAATCCAAAACATTATGTCCAGTAGCTTTACAACAAAGACAAATAGGAACTCTAGTATGGAATTCCTTAGGAATATGTCCTAGTCTTCTACAATTATAACAAAGAGTCAATCCTCTCTTTCTCTTAAACGATCCCCAACCTTTCTTGTACTACGCACTAGGATCACAGTGATGGACCTGCAAAAAATTATTTCTAGGATCCTTCATCCACTTGTTAGTCCAAAAATTATTTCTATGCATAGGAATAACATATCTTTCACTATTTCTATCAGATCTATTCATATCATATCTTCTTTATTCTAGTTGTGCCCTAGTTTTCAGACTAGGACAAAATCTATCAAACATGACTATATCCATTCTTTAGAAAAAAAAAATTCTACTTATCTTACCTTTATCAGAGCACAAAGATTTAAGATATTACCTCTTTTCTTCAGATCGGACTTCTCTTCTTAGCACAAAGCTTCACAAGTCAGGTAGAATATTGCACACTACAGCAACAGATCTATGCACGGAGCTTTCTCTTTTCTCCAATTCCCGGCAATCACAGTTTCAGGTCCTGACAATGGAACCATTTGTTGGCATAGGGGCAGACCCAAGGTTCAACGCTTCAACAGTGCACCAACAAAACCCTAACTACTAACCCTTTCGGCAACACCTGCAAAGCAGATGAAGTCTCACCCGAGGTAGAGGCAGGGGGGGTTGCAGGACTCAAGTGTCTACAACCTAGCTGGGAAATAGATCTATGATCACAATAATTAACAGAGAACTTAGAAATTAACATTCATTAGTCTTTGACCCGTATTCACATCGCAGGTAAAAACCCTAATTACATAACAGTGCATTATTAATCAAGGTCTAAGAACATATAATTGTTCATCACATAGCATCAAAGAAGATATAGTATTCATTCGCATAATAATCACTAAGAATTCATAGATCTATCTGGCATACATCAAGATTAATGCACTAAGAAAATATAAACATAACCTTAGGAACATATTGCACAAAGCACATAAACATAGGATATACGTGGTTCACCCCCAGTGTGGGGCTACGTCCACCAATGCTTCTCCTCGTTTATTAGCTTATTCCAATATTCTTACATGCACAATGCCACAAATCCTACTCCACATAGGATAGGAGCTTTGCATACACCTCGCCAGATCCTCCTTCCTCGAGTTAGGTCAAGGTACAAAACCTCCTACAATCACTTGCACTTACCTCTGCAAGCCTTAACACACATTATGTATGAAGCCAAATACCACTATAATCACACAGATCGAACTCCTAGCACTTAGCACCATCATACCTCTAGGTATACTACTTATTACATCTCCTAGCTACTTATTTATACATAAACAAAAGGCCTAATCATGGGTAAAACCCATGGGCCAACATCCCATACCCGTTACATAAACCCTAAACCCAAAAATCCCGCAAAAGGGGGCGAGATCCCACGATCTCCGCTTTGTCTGGGCGCTCTGTCTTCAACCAACCTGTCGAAGTCCCAAAAAATGGTCAAACATGACCAAGGTTCTCCAAAACTTGGTCAAGGGCCAATAGAACCTTTTTGCATTATTGTTAATATTCTTTAGCACAATGCCCCTATTACCCTGACTGGTGCCAAAATATGCTTTGACCAACTCTGCATTTTCCTTCTCGTGTGCCTTGTTATCCAATTATTCCTCTGGTTGTGCATTGATTGTAGGTAGTCCTATGATCTTGATGATCAGTGCCACATCCATTTGTACTGGCCTATCCATCCACAGAATTCCTCCGTGTATGCAGGCGAATAGTTGTTTAGCGTAGAGCCCGACATTTTTACCGTGCCCGAAGTGCGGTATATCCAATAGGTTCATAATGCCAGAGTTGTACAGTCTCATTATCCACTATGTGGGCTCCATTATTGGTTTACCCAGGGGTCCAATTTCCCATGTATTTGTTAACTAAGTATCCTCGGCCAAATCTGGTAATTTGGCTGCATCGCGCACATCGTGGTCTAAATATCTAAGTTTGGGTACCTTTCCCATCATATCATCCACAATGACCATTGCGTCTGGGAGATACGGGAGTGTGATATCCATGGCATCTTGCGCCTTTCTTTTCTATCCCACAGTAGATGGGTTTGTTGTAATGTCCCACACCTATTAGAGAGGTGATGAGGAGACTCAATGGCCTGGGCACCCCCACTAGGTCATAGTCTCACACTAAGGGGGGGGAAAGTCAAGAAGTTAAAAGTTATATTTTTAAGTTGACTTAAGAAAGGAAAAGGATAAAGGAGTAAAAGATAACTCAACAGAAGAATAGAAGATTAACCATGGGAGTTAACCTAACTCAATAGAGAATTAGAAGGAAAAGTATAATTAAGAGGCTGGGGTGCACCTATTATTCATTCTGGTTTTGGATTAGCATTTTCTATTGCTCTTGAGTATTCAGTTTGGGGGTTTTGTTGTACAAACCCTTGTGAGCAACTCAGTGGTGAAATATCCACTCACCTTGTTCCGCATCTTGGTCTCGGGGATGAAAGACTCCTCCACACCATTCTAGTCTCAACCCATATCCATCTAGTGCTTCAGAAGGTAGCAGGCCATACTATTCTTGTGTTTCCAGCAAGGGCACACCATCATCTAGAGGGAGGTTCAATCCATATTATCCTGAGGGCCTGGGGCCATTTTAACAGTTGGGTTTTGTTTGCAGGGGCAGGACCATCAGTTTGAGGGGTTTTCTGGAGGGTTATCATCATTCTACATTTGTCTGCAGATTGGGATGTCTTGGAGCCATAGGGGACGTCTTGTGATTCAGTAAAACTCAGATCTAGGGAGATTTGCTTGAGATCTGAGTCCGAAAATTCTCCCACGGGATTCTCATAGCCCGATCTATATTCTTGGAGAGTTTCATATCATTTGGAGGCCTCCTTCATCAAGGCCAAACTAGCTAGGGTTTCAGTCATCCAGTGGGGCACACCATTCAGTGGAGAATTTCATATCTAAAGAGATTGAGAGGGATCTTGGAGATTCGGGCACCTAGGTTGTTCTTACCATCACCCAATATATCAGTTGGCATATTTCTTAGGGTGATTGGACACTTTTGGCAGCAGGGCCGAGTTATTGAGGGTTCCAGCCTTCTATTGGAGCGTGGCATTCTTCAGCTGGAGAGTTTTTCATTCAGATCTGCTTGTATTGATCTTCATTTCTTATTCAGCCTTTGGAGGCATCTTTTGTATTAGCAGGAGAATTTTGTAGAATCTCATATCTATTGCTTGTACGGCCATCTGAGGTTTATGCCAGATCGTCCATCTATTGTATTGATCTTACATTGCTCATAATAAAAAGGTCAGATCTTTGCTTGTGCTTCTACATCTTGAATATATTGTGATCTCCATGTGTTGATGAATCTTGTATGCACTTAATAACTCAATAAATTAGTAGTATTTAGTGATTCCAAGAAAGAATTTGGCTTGGGATCATTACAGTGGTATCAGAGCTTTGATCCTCCAAACCTGTGGAGAGATTGGTGCATGCAAAAGTACAGGGGAATTGTTATGGGTCGGAGGAAGAAAAACAGCAGTGAAACAGAGGCAGAAATGGAAGGGTCAGGAGACAACCATGAGCCTCAAGGCTTGGCTCTCTTAGTAGCCAAATTTGGTAAGTTCCAGCAAAACATGAACCGCACAGAAAGCACATTGGTCCGACAGTTGGATGAGTATCAGGAAACCAACAGAAGGGGACAGGCCGAAATCTCTGAAACCTTGAAGAAAGTTGATGAGAATCTACAGAAAATGAACAAGAATCAAACTAGGATAACTGACCTTCTGATGCAAGTAACCCATCGAGGCAAAGATCCTGATATGTATGGGAATAAGGAGGCTGGAGGGTCCATTGGAACCCATGATGAAGTCAGATATAACTCGGAGAAAGCATCGGGATCCGAAGGAAGTCTTGGAGGTGGCACGTTCCATGGGCAGATGGGTAGCAGGACCAATCATACGCCATACATGCCAGTGTTCACGGATGAACCACTAAGCCAACACTCAGGTAGCAGAGATAACCCCAGACCATACATGCCCATATTCACATATGAGCAAGGGCAACATGAACAGGTTGAATATTTTGTGGAACAATTAGCCAGGAGTACCAGGGAATACTACAGCTTGGATATGAAAGTTCAAAGACAAATGTCCCTAGAACAGTATTTTCAACTCAGGTTCAGAAACTAGCCTAGGACAAACCACAGGGGCAGCTTTGAGTTTGAGCGAAGGGCAAGGAAGATAGAGATTCCATACTTTGATGGTACGTCTAAGATGACATCACAAGCATGGGTGCAGAAGCTGGATACTTACCTGCAGCTTAACCCCATGAGAGAAATGGAGGCCATCAAGTTTTCCACTATGTACTTGGATGGCAAGGCCCACAAATGGTGGTACGATGGGCTCACCACACTCAGCCACAACCAGATTGTATCCTATACAGAATCCACTCAGAGGCTCATTGATAGATTTGATCTAGGAGATCCTGAGTTACATTTTCGGCAGCTCACCCAACTCAAGCAAACAGGTAGGACTGAGGCATACATTGATGAGTTCTATAGGTTGGCAGTGATGGTGCAAGATATGTCCCCAACCAGTCTCATGATGCTCTTTACAGAAGGATTGATGGAACCCTTGAAGGGTTGGGTTAAGGCCTTCAAGCCTACCAGCCTACAAAAATCCATTTGGAAGACGAGGGATCTGGGTCCAGTTGCTAAACCAAAATTCATACCCAGACCACCTCTTGACAATGGTGGAAGAGATCAAAGGCCTCCAATAAACCAAGGAGGATGTGACCCTAAGGGTTATGACATGGGTCGTGGCAGAATAGATGACAACACCAGGAGGGAACTGAGAAGGAAGCAACTCTGCTTCACATGCAAAGAGCCATGGCATCCCTCACACAAGTGCATGGGACGAGGACATGTACATTACATTGAGGTCACTTCAGATGATGAAGAAGAGGATGAGTATGGTCAGATACAAAACATGGAGGCTGAAACATTAGAGGTAGCAGAAGAGGAGGTTCCAGAACTAGATTGTGCGGCTAGAGAGAAGACTACGTTGGCATCTATCAGTGGGATACCCAAGTTCAACACCTTCAATATGAGAGGGGTCTTACAAGCACAGAGAGTGTCAGTTCTGATTGATGGAGGAGCTTCCCACAATTTCATTGATGTAGCATTACTGAAGAGGAGGCACATACCTACAGTGGAGTTTGAAGGATTCAAAGTGGAGGTAGCAGGTGGTAGTACTATGCCCTGTAACAGATACATACCAGGTATGAAACTCACCTTCGGAAGGCATGAGTTAGTTCAGGATGTGTATGTGATGGATCTTCCCGATACCAACATCATCCTAGGGGTGCAGTGGCTCAGCACTTTAGGACCCATCACCACAAATTACGAGACCATGGAAATGTTCTTTGTTGAGGAAGGAGGACGAAAGGTTGTGCTCAAAGGCATGACAAGTAACTCTGCCAGAGTGGTCACGGCCAAGAGGATGGAATCCATCTTCAGAAGGGAAGAAATTGTATACGCAGTGGAATGTAAGGTCTCAACACGGGTGGATGAGAAGGGAAAGGTG
>ML801413.1:77821-92065 GCA_009831015.1 Picea engelmannii | reverse complement strand
ATCTCAGTAATCCAAAACATGTTGCACTGGAGGTGCATGCAAAGTAATCTCCTTATGTGTAAGTAGTAAATAGGAGTCATCGTCAGCAAACTTAGTGAATTTATACAGCCTTGATTTGTGATCTACCTCACCAATTTCAATAATGGAATTGTCATGCATATCAAGTACAAAAATTGAATCTGATGTAAATTCAACATTTTTACCTATTTGAGTGATCTCATAAACTAAGAGAAGATTTATAGAAATCTGAGGAACATATAAAATATTCTCAAAATATCCATTATGGAGTTACACTCTTCACTATACTTCTACTACTATTGGAGTATTATCCCCCATGAGAATAGGGGGTCTTGAGCATGGACTCAATCAAGTAAAAACTTCCTCTTTTGTTTCCATATGATGTGATGTGCCAGAATCTATAATCCATGATCAGATGAGGAATTAATTGCAACAAGAGCATGATGATTACCTTTCTTAGACCCGAGACCTTCTTCCTTATTCTTATTGGCTCCTTTGGGAATGAAGTTTTCAAGGTTGTTATGTTGAAGTACCTAAGCCATAAGATTGATTTGCTTCTTCATGCATGTGGATTCTTCATGATTTGGTTTATTGCAGTAAGTGCACTTATTTCCCTTCTTCGTCTTCTTGGAATCTGAAGAGTCTTTGGAACCTGAAGAATCATTGAAGGGTTTGGAATATCCCTCCTTCTCGCTATGTTTCGCCATTTCCATTTTGTTTAGATGATCCTTTTCCATCATGCATGGTGAGTGCATGTGCTTTGGGATCCTTGATTAGGCCCATATGAATGAGTTTTTCCTGCTCATATGTGAGTGAATCAATGAATTGATCCATGGTAGTCATCTTCCAATTTGTTCCCATGATATATATGTCGGAATGGAAAGTGGAGACATAAACAACATATTTTGGTCCTAGCTTAGCCAATATTTTTAAAATAAGTTGGTTTACTTGTGTAGACTTATCAATATCAAAATATTCCAATATCAGTATCAAAGATTTAAACTTGGTAAAGAAATCCTTCAAATTATCAAAACTTTTAGGATCCAAGGTATTCAACTCTACCTCAAGAATATGACCTCTCATCTCATCCTGCTTTCCAAAGAGACTTTCCAAGGTGGTCCAGATCACATTTGGAGTCTTGCATGTAGTAACATGAAACCATAAATCAAATGAAATCAATTCGAGAATAATTCATGTAGCCTCATCCTTTCGATTCTCCCATCTGGTCTTCTCAATTGTTGATGTAGGTTATGTTTATGTCCCCATCGTCAAATTGTACAGTCCTCTCCTTCTTAGTTGGAATCCAACCTTGGGATTCCAATCAAAATAATTGTATGGTGTGAGAATAATCACCAATTTTGATTGAAGAATTGGTGTAATATCCATCTCTCCCATTGTTTCTTATAAACCCTAAAATTTACTCTCAATCTGTAAGTGAAAAAATTGAGAAATCACTACAGAAAAAGGCACTTTTAGAGGGTGGTCACACCTTTCCTTAAGACATATAATGATCGTTCCCTAGTGGTCACACTATGCTAGTGTACTAGGGTGTGACCATTCTAGAATTGAAAAAATTGTAAGTATAGGTGCAACGATCACTCCTTTCGACAAGGAGAAGGTGCAACCCTTTTAAAACGTTGCGATTTTCGACTAAGAAAGGGTGTGACATTGTCTATTACATGGATTTTGCTCATTGAAACTCTGATTTTCCTTATTCTTTGACATGTATGGATTTCACCAAGCAGCTTAGCTCTTATACCATGTCAATGTTTCATCGAAACCTACAGAGGAGATCTAGCTAAAGCAGGTACAAACAAATCTTATCAAGAAAGGATGAGAGATTCAATATGGAAGAATGAAAAAATATATCCACACTACATCAATGAGCTAATCAATGATGATCATTGTGATGCAATGAATGAGTGGAATACACTCATATATAGGGAAGAACATTCCATAATTAAGAAAAGCAATCAAGTAGTTATATTTCCTTAGAAATGCATGCATGCATAATAGTGATGGTAAAAATAGAAAGTCTAAAATAGAACTAGACAGTTAATTCCCATTGAACTAGTGTACTGAAAATATAAATTCCTCCAAAAAACATACAAACAATCTCAGCTATCTCTTGATGCCACCATGGAATTCTATCCATATGAATCTCCTTTTATGTGATTCAACATACAAATGCATATAATTTATATATGGCACGTCGTAGGTCCTGGGGGAAGTCATGGTTCACAAACCCATGCAGGAGTAGAGGATAATGACACTAGAAAGTAAAAACATACAAAATTAATTATGTTTTATCCCATGGCATGAATTTATAAATCAAATACTAAAATCATGTTTTTGACATACGTACTCTTAGAAGGTTCAAATAGTCATTTGATTTTAACCCCAAAAAATGGTCTTCCATAGTGAAGTTGTGTTGTAGTGAAGACCCATATAAAGAAGGAACCTTCACACCCAATATAACTTCCTTTGCCAAAGAAAGGTCAACTTTCTTCAATATCCATGAGACATCACCTTGATTGAAATACCAAGAGGGACCAACCTCTCCTCTACTTTCTTTTCTTGGCCAATGTTTCTTTTTACTTTTTGAAGAAATAAAATCTCTCCTAACAACTAATGTGTCACTTTATTTTGATAATATGTGCCTCCATAAAGAAGATGAAACATTTTTAAATATATGCATGGGATCTAGTAAGTGGGAAATCTTAATATCCTCCCAATATGGGAGCACATAAAAGACAAATTTCCTTTTCATCCCAATGGGAAATTTCTCAACATAGGTGTCGAAGAATTATAGATCATCGAACATAGGCTCTCCATTTGATATCGAAAATCTATGTAATCTCCTTATCCTTCTCTCTCTCATATTCTCTAAGCCATTATGTTGGTGTCATTATTGCATACCTTTGGGTTCTCTCAGGTTTACCATTGAAAGTGTATGTTACTCTTCTGTAAGGGTGTTTTTCTGGGAGGAATACCCTAGAGTAGTCATACACTGGCTTCCGTAAGTGGTTGGACCACCTAGCCTTCAGAGAATGTCCACAACATTTACATCCATGATAGTCTTTTGTTACAAGACCTGCAAAATTATTAATGTATACAAAGAATGTTCGCGTTGAAGATCAAAAAAATCGCAACGAATTAAATATGCCAAAAAATATTGTTACATATATAAACAAATCAATAAACATGTAATTTACCAGAGAAAACTCTTAAACCTAGATAATCATGTGTGGCGTAAGAACATATGTCATACAATGTAAAACTCTTCTCTGTTGTGATGGGTCTTGATACATCATATACATGTATCCCTTCTCATAATTCCTTCAATTCATCTACCAATAGTTGTAGGTAGACATCCATATTACTCACATGTCTTCTACCAGGCACTATAAGATCCAACATAAGAAGTTCATTCTTCACGGAAAACCATGGGGGGGTATTGTTATTGATCACTACTACAGGCCAAACAGAATAGTTGGTGTTTTGGAGGGAATATGGGTTGATGCCATCCATGGCTATTATGAGTCGTAGACTTCATACTTCATCCTTGAATTTTTTGAGCCATGTACTATCATTTATATGATTCATGGCTATTGAATCTATTGGGATTATCATCTATATAGAATATAATCATTCGGACATGCATGATATGATATCTACTCAGCATCTTATTTGCCTCTTCGCAGCTATCGGACAAGGCATTATCACTCGAAAGAACCTTATCTTTGAATAACCTACAGTTAGTGGGCAACAGAAATGTACAATGTCATTTACAGTTCATAAAATATATCATTTTTAATGTTGATTGTCTGACATGATTTCTCAAATTATAAGGGACCTAATGATGGTCAGTTACCTCAATAGTGTTGAGAAACATATGTTTGACATGCCAAACTTTGCTTTCAATTTGTATAGTAACATTGTTGTCCCCAGTTGGGTATACTTTAATCGGTTAGGTCCAAAGAGAGGGGTGGTGGAAGCAAATTTCAGACTTTCGAATAAGGTATCAGTGATATGAGAATTATCCCCTCACTCATCATTATGGAACCCATCTAACAAAATTTTCTCCATGGAAGTTGTATCCCGTAAATAATCATCCATACCAACCTTTATTTCATTGAATCCACTACAAACTTATGAAGAACTACTATTGTTGTAGTCATTCTTAATTGGTGAATCTAGATGTAGTGGGAATTAAATAGGTGGTTGATTCAACCATTCTTGGTATGCTTCCTCTCCGAGTTGTGCTCTTATTGCAGCCTTCTCTCGATTTGACATTGTACTGGGGTGCAATGGAAGATGATAGGTAGGTCTCTCATCATTAGAATCATAATTTCAAAAATATTGAACATTAGTACATCAATGATATTAGTAAGCGCAATGCAATTGGTTTGTTCAAATCACATTATACCCAACATTAATTATTATTGTTGTTGACCTAGGATTGTGGTTGGAAGATGGCATGTTACTATTGACAGCATAAAGCGGTTGTCCATTTTGATCTACCAATTGCTTGTGATATGTTTCTCCTGATAAGAGATTCCAAAGTTTTTGAATTGGTGGAATATTATCTGCATCTAAACTCGATTCTAAATCATGATCCTGCAAATTTGGATACATTTTTATTCATATTGACAAGGATAAAAAAATTCAATTCAATTAGATAATTCAAATATAAATAAAATCTGAACTTACTGGAGATGGAAAGGGAGAACTCCGCAATGGACTTTGAGCAATATGGAACGAGATAGAATTTGAAGAATTGGACATTTGATATTATAATTTTTTCTCCCTTCATTTGAGCAAAATCAACAATAAATTTTTAAAAATAAGGTGACTTTAAGCGGAAAATGTATACTATAGAGTATTGCAAGTCATGTGGATGCATCCTAAAAGATAATTTAAGGTGAATATACTATTTTGTGTGAAAATAAAAATTCATAAAACTTTGAAAGCATAACAGTGCGCTTATTTAAACAACATGCACTCGTGCGTATATAACAATATAAAGCACTAGGGCATTTATTTACGAGTCGTACCGTTTCGTAATTAAAGAAAAAATAATTATCTAATATCGGTACTCCAAAAATTTTAAGCACACCATTGTGTTGTATACAAAAACGCACCAATGTGTTATATTAACAGATGCACTGGTGTTTTGAAAAACTTTAAAAAAAAACACGACTTTGTTTTTTTACAATTGAAAAATGAGCGGGAATTTAAAATCTAATTTCATAAATTCATTTAAATAGTAAAAAATTATTCATTGTTTCATTAATTTACCAAAATTTACAGCGAAGAGATTTGCAAGAGAGCCATACCGAAGAGTACTGTGGAGCAGTAGGATTATTCAGAAGATCAGAATTTGAAGGTTATGGTGATTCATTTAAAACCCTTTTCATAAAATATTTCTTAGGCATTAAGCTATTCAGTATTTTATTATTTTTCCAAAATTTACAGGGGAAAGATTTGCAAGAGAGACATACAGGGGAGCACTATGGAGCAACAGATCAATACTTTGGAACAAGAGACTTATTCAGAAGATCATAATTTGAAGGGTATGGTGATTCATTCAAAACCCTTTTGGAGAAACAAAATTATTTAGAAAATCAGAATTTGAAGGGTTTTGTGATTCACTCAAAACCATGCATAGTAAAAAATTTAAATCTTACTGTTGATTTTAATAATTATTATTTTTACAATTTGTATCTCTATTTAGATTTAATTAAAATTCAGAAGAAAAAAAAAATCATACTTACCTTAAACCCTTGCTTCTTCTTGCTTATGTGACTGCAAAATTTCACTTTAAAATTTCACTTTAGGGTTTAACTCCCTCTATCACTTCATAATTACAGTTTTTCATTTATGGCACTTTAGATTTAATGGGTTTATGTTTCCATATAAAAAGTGTTTGACATGTTATGCATCGGATCCAAACCTTCTCGGCACTATCACGTTTTTTTTTTTTTAATTGTTTCGGGTTATCGGTGTGCCTAATTGAATCTAACGCACCGATGCGCTTTCATATAAAATTCACTGGTAATGTGAAACATAATTAAAAAAAAATTGTTCATCGATGTGTAATTTTATTTGTTCATGGTTTTTTTTTTCGTTTTTTGGATCGGTGTTAATAAAGATACATATCGCACTATTGTAATTTATAATTTTTAAAAAATCTATTTTTGATATCGGTGTGTTTCATATATGGAACACACTAGTTCTTTTGTGTTATGCAAGCGCACCGGAAATTGTTTTTTTGGCAGAAAATTATGTTATTTATTTATAAAATATATTTAATAGCTTCTATATTGAATGGTACATGATATATATTGATAAAAAAAATGTGTGGGAATAGTTCAAGTAACAAAAATTATGATCGACACAATGATTACACATTGTTGACGCTTGAATTTTTTAGGACCGAAATGGAAACCTCACGAGGATGTAGATCCCCCTACGTTTTTATAGAGGTGTTACTCCTCTTTAGATGTTCTTGGGAATTCTAGAGATTCAGAATGTGGGAATTGATAGAAGTCCGTCGTAGTAATCAAAGAAATATAAAGATAACATTAAAAATAAAAGGAAAATGTTTTTGTTTTCTTTTAAAAGGCAGTTCTTGAGAAAGGACCAGGAACCGAGCACATTCACACATTTAAAGCAAATAAGCAAAAATTCCTCACATCCTACATAGTTTGACTAAATATTTATGATCAAATAAAAATAAAAAGAAGATGGTACACATGCATAAGAGAACTTTAACAGAGTGAAAATGGGCAAATCAAATAAATATAATGATAGATCAACCTCAAATACTTTATATTCAGAACTCTGGGTTACAAAGTACAGTCGAGATTGTTCCTGAAATATCTCTCTTGAAATTTCTAAAAAATATATAGTTTGTTGCATATTCTTTGAAATTTAAAATGTGTTTGTCTTAAAGACTGGGATTAAGGCTCCCACGGACCATAAAGAAAATAAACACAACAATTTATCTTTTAGAAGGAATATGATGGGTGGTAAAAGAACAACAAGACCTGGTAACAAGAAAAGAGGAGTTATCAGTCTTCGATTAAACCTTTCTAGTGAAAGAGGTGGAATAACTGGATGAAGGACTTGATAACAAAAAGAAATATGTGATCAACATAAACTTACTATGATGGTCTCTCCTCTCTTCATTTTCTTGTTGGTGTCATTTTATTGTCTTCATTGACGGTTATAGGAACCGTCTCAATTGTTTCTTGCCCCTTGGTGGTTAACTTGTCGATATCTCTCTTAAACCATTCTTCAATATAAATTTTCATTAGTGCTATGTTGATTTCATGTCGTGTTTTGATGTTGAACATATCTCCCTCCAAGTCTCTCAGATCAAGAGAAATGCCATGTAATTCTTCTTCAATATCCTGAATTTTTACTAAGTAATCCACTAGCCAGTTGTATATGGCATCCTCATCATATTCAAGTATGCCATAGAACTTTTCAATTGACAATCCTTTAAAAATCTAAACTTTCTCGTCAAACTGTTGAGGATCAATTTGGGATCTTGGACTTCATTAGTGCTTCCATCCAAGTCCAACTCCATGATCCTTTTGAATAGTTATTCCCTCCTTGATATGGCTTGGCTGAAATCTTGAACAATGTTGTTCAAGTTTTTTATCTTTTCTTTCCAGCACGTGATCAACTATTTGATCCGACTTGGAGAGGGAAGAGCCTCCTATCTTCTCCTTAACTATTTCATATTGGAAACTTTGACACCAAAGGGTATCGCAGCATCAAGGTAAAAACCTTCTTCATTATTTAGTTAGGCTTGTAAATACTCGTGGAAGGCATGCGCCCTCGAGCCAAAAGAAACCATGTTTTTCGAAATTTCCCAAGCCTCTACGATCAATGTCATTCTTTTCTTGATATTATTCTCCACATAGCTAATGGATGACATAATTAATCTTGAGGATACCTTTAGTTTATCAGTGGGCATGATGAGTCCAACAATTGCCAAAGGGCTGGCAAGGATTGGAAGAGGCATTAAGGTCTCTTCCAGTTCCTTGATTATGTCCCTTAACTTTGTATTTTCCGCTTCGAGGCCACCAATGGAGTCGTCCATTGAATCATTGGTAGCTCTATCAATTATAGAAATATGGGAAGGCCAAATATCTCTTAGGTCAACCTCTGAAAGAATTTTTCCTTTCTTAGTCTTTACATCACTTTTAATCAGTTTTTTAGACTCCCTATCAAAAACAGTGCTATGAAAAACAAAAGACTCTTCTTCATCGAAGGTCTCATTCTCAATGATTTCTAAGGATGGATTCTGGTGGGTTGTTCTCCCTGAATGGTTCAGTGGGGGAAATATTTTCCTGATGTCTACTTTGAGTTCCATATCTTCAAGGGCGAAGCTATGGATATCCCTCTCTATGAGTTGGTCTTCTTCCTCTTGCACTACATTTTTCCTCTTTTTTATTAGAGGAAGCTTGTGCGAGCTTTCAATTTTTCTCGACAAGGGATTCTTGTCTCCTCTGTCGCCTGAACTGTTTTTGGTCACTTTTCTAGATGGGTGGGTCGTTGGACCCTTGCTCCGAGATGTTGTAATCTTAGGAGTAATAGTTGGAGACTTGGCACTCTTCTTGTTGGGACCCTTACCTTTATACTTGTAAAATTCATTGGTATTGAGTATCATTTCCAAGTCTCCAGCATTATGAGTAGGATCACCCAAGTTATCATCTTCTTCTTCAATTAGAATAGTGTGGATAAATGAATTGCTAAATCCCACGGCTAGCATATGTTCCACAAAAATTCCACTAGGGTCAAACCCTTTTATCTTTTCAACATATTTGAGATTCAGATTGTTGAAGTGGTTGGCAAGTTCATCTATTTTGTTCATATTCCTGAGTATAAAATTCCCGAGTTTCCAAGGCAAGGGTATGAATTTATTTTTTTGTTTCTCATGAAAAAAGTGTAGCTAGAAATTATATTGCCTTGTGAATTCTATAATAAACATTTTATCAAACACATGGCATGGAAGGAAAGAAGGATTTTTTGGACAACTGAGAGGGGGGGGTGAATCAATTGTTACCGTGCTTAAACAATTATGCTTGTTTTAAAATATTTACAGAGCACTCAATGAAAATCACAATAATGCAGATAGGTAAGCAATAGAACATTCGACATCAATCACACATATGAAATATATAGAGACAGATATTTCCTGAGGAAACCAATAAAGGGTAAAAACCTCTTCTTCTTGGTATGATAAGTAATCTTTACATTCTGTACATTATCATACATATGAGCTCCAACTCATTGTAAGGATACAACCTCTGTTTTTCAAGCTGCAACTTGCTGAGAGCACCAACTCTCTGTTTTCTCTAGCACCTACTAGAAGGAAGCACCAACTCCCTGGTTTCTCTAGCACCCACTAGAAGGAAGAACCAACTCCCTGGTTTTTCTAGCACCCACTAGAAGGAAGCACTAACTCCCTGGTTTCTCTAGCACCCACTAGAAGGAAGAAACGACTCCCTAAGTGTTCCAGCACCAACTGGAGGGAAGCACCAACTTCCAGTCACACAGGCACCAACCTGTATAACAGAGAACAACAGTTCTCCCTTGCACCACCCTACCACCCTGGCTTTTCTGTCTGCAACCAGATGGAAGCTACAACTCCCTGTGTTCAAGCACCCACTTGAACCTCTGAGGAAAACAGTCCTCCCTAGCACCTCCCTACCACCCTGATTATAAATATTTTCTACTAAAACTTATTCAATAGTTGGCATTGGCTTACCAGGCTTATCATTGTTCTGCTATGTTGCTCTGCTCTCCTATATCAGTGTCTCTCTGCCTGCATCTTCTTGCGCTTTCTAATCTTCTGCTTTTCTCTACAAGTGCACCTCAGCCTTCTTTTACTGTCTCAGCTATGCATCTTTGTTTGTTGCTTCTGTTGTGCTTTATGCTCTGCGTCTTATTTTGATTCTATGAATTAAGCCTCTTCTGTGTATTTCATCTCCTACCCACAGCATGTTATTTCCAGTGTCTAATTCCTCTCCACAGCAGCCTCCATCTCTTATTTGTTCTGCATATTTATACAATCTATGCACCTTCTTCGTCCTCCATGCACAGTGCCTCTGCATGCTCTTCACCGTGCCATTGTTATGTTCATCGGGTTGTTCACTGCCACTCCACTTTTTCTCTGCTTCACTCGCTCAAGCCTCAAAAAGAAAGAACTGCATCTCGCTTCTATCTTTACCTCATCTGTTACTCATCTCTGCATTTTATCTCACACTGCACATACTGTTGTTTTCCCTTTCTTACAGTTCAACTCCTTTTTCATTCAGAACAGCCAACCTTCCATCGTCATTACGTTTCCATTTTATCCTATATAAATTATTTAGTTACACCTTGAATCTCCAAGAAAACACATCAGCAACTGAATCGCCAACCGTCCAAGAATCATGATTCAGTTCTACTAACTAAATCGTAACTGATCGATTACCTATGAGGTGAGACAGTGACCCTTCGATCAAGTTTCTAATTAACCAGCACCATTGGATTAAATACGCAGGATTTTACGTTTATCTCATATGCCCACTAGCTGCGACCGAGCGCTAAACAGAAATTGAATATCATGAATTCGCATCTCGGCATTCCTGTGATGAAGGGTGTTGACACTCCAAGTCACGATCACCAAGACTCTGAGATGGAGCTTAGAACCGCTAACTTATTCCCCTCACGTGACCAGCGGCGATGACCACAGGTTGTGCCAAAAGGCGCTTTGTATTTCATGAACTTATGAACTTCATCGAGCCTGATCAATAGTCAAGATCTCCAATGATCCGATGGTCCAGATCTCATCATGATCTCGCATATCGTGATTCCTGTGATGAAGGGTATCGATACTCCAATTTGCGATCATCGAGACTCCGAGATGGAGCTTAACACCGCTAGCTTCTTCCTCCATCTTTCACAGATGTAACCACTGGCTGTGACCACAGCCTTATTCGAAAATGCATTTCACACTTTCGCATCTCAGGTATTCTGTGATGAGTCCTCTCGACTCTCCATGTCACGAACTCTGAAATAGAGCTTGGCTTCTCTATCTCTACTCTCTATCTCTCGACAATGTGACCATGAGATATGACCACTCACCAATCAAACGAGAACTTCGTTCCTTTGACTTTCTGGTCAGCGAAACGATGATCTTTTGCCATGTGTCCTATGGAACCAATGGTCCAGATATTATCATGATTTCACCACGTGTCCTTCTTGAATCAATGGTCAATATCTTATCATGATTTCACAACTTCACGGGCCTTCGTCATGCCTAATCAACCGTCCATGATCTCGATGATTCGACGGTCCAGATCTTTTCGTCGATCCGACAGCTCATATCATTTCGCCATTTCGCATATCACGAGTTGGAAGGTTAGAGAACTTCCTTCCTTTGACCTTTCAGTTAGCGAAATGATGATCTATGACCACATGTCCTGCCCGAAGATGGACGGTCCTCCTTCTTTCAAGATTTTGTAAGATCGCTTCACCTTGCACTTTAAAGAACGTCCAGTTTCTCCTGGATCCAATGATGGTCGGACCCCGCGCTCGGATCTAATGCCCGAGATCAGTCCTCCATCTATGCACTCGACCTATCTGAATTCAAATATGACAGTCATTGGGAATTCTCAATGGGATCCAATGATCACTGTCACTTCTCCTCCCAAGCTTACACATCCTCCTGACTTGGAATAATTTCTAAGTGTCAAAGGCCTCGATCTTTGATCCATCTAAGATCCTGACTACGTTATCTCTCTTGAGATTTGGCAATGAGTTGACCTCGTCCCTGGTGCACACCTATGCACTGCATGTGACTCTACACTAATCCTCCTGAGCTTACGTTGTTCATGTTTTTCCATCACTGCACACTCTGATATTGCCATCAATTCTTGTTTTTCCATCATTGCACACTCTGATCTTTCCATCAATGACAAGCACACTCTGCCTGTAAACATGCCAACAATCTCCCCCTTTGGCATTGATGGCAACCCTGAACGAATGTGCTAATCTATTTTGACCTCCAACTGTAGAATCCGGTCTGGACCACTCCTTGTCTCCCCCTTTGACATCAATTTCAAAGAAAAAATGCTCCCCCTGAGCTGTTTCAGTATTTTTAGGAGGTATCAGATATTAAACCAACACAAACTCCCCCTGACAGAATGGACTCTCTTATTTGAGGTCTACAGAATATTTGTATCTAAACCAGAGTCTTCTCCTTCTGATTCTTGGACCTGTTCATCTTCATCTTCAACTATGTCCTCTGTAGCAGACTCAATATTGCTCACCTGTCTTACTAGGACTCCTTCATCAACCTTTTCTTGTCATAACTGGATGACTCCCCCTGTCACTGTTCTCTCTCTGCTTCTGATTTTTCTCCTCCTTTGTTTCTAAAAAGATTAGCTTTCCCTGACAAGGTCTTTCCTCTTGTTATCTCTACAGAATGTCATGTATATAATTTTGTACATCAGAATGTTGTTGCTGCGAATGTCGTTGTCTTACTTGAACACTGCGCAATTATAGCTTGTACTTTTTAAATAACCCTTGGATCTCCCCATTGATTCTCATCGATCTCTATTACTGCAATTTCATTTTTCTTCCATGATGCATACAATCCAAGGCTTTTATGACCATATTCAATCACAAGAAAAAACCACTACAACCACTCTCATGCCTGCTTTTCTTTTTCACAGACAAAGGACCTGTATCAAGTTTCTTAGGAGTACTGATTTCTTCCTTGCTGTATCCAATACCAGATTTGTCATTTGGTGATCTTTGACTATCCAAGAGATTATCCAGGGTCATGGAGCTATTTAAGAACTTGCTTTGGGTGTTTGACTTCTCAACCTTCAAAACTTCATCTTCCATCTTATGACATGATTCTTCTTCTACTTCTTCCATGGGATTGATGCTAACTAAACATTCGTTTATTGTATCTGTGTCTTCTTCTTTACTTGTAGGGGAGGATTCAATATCAACATCATTAATTGTCCTTATGTCTTTATTCACCACTTGTCCTGAGTTTACATTTACCTTACACTCTTTGGACATGAACACCTCTTCACTGCCTCTGTCACACTTTTGACTTGTACTGAGAAAATTATGTTTCAGACCATCCACAAGCAGAACGTATTGGGCATCTCCTTTGTCATTACTCAAACTCACCATCCCTCTATCCTTGATTTTACCTGATTCATCATTTTCAAGGATCACATTTCCTATTTTGCTTTTACTTATGGACAAAAGCTTATCCTTGTCTCCTGTCATGTGCTTGGAACATCCACTGTCTATATTCCCGGAGGCCTTTTTTTTTGGGTTGAAAGTGCTAGACCACATTTTTCACTATCTTTCCTTTTCCATGTGTTGGCCTTTCTATATAAGAACTTTATCCTTGGATCTGCTTTGTAATTCTTCAGATGGCAGTTTGCATCTTTGTGGCCAAATTTGTGATAGTTATAGCATTCAATCTCATTGTTCAATAGGTCAAAGTTATTGTTGCAGCGTTGTCTACTCATTGACTGTTTATTATTTCTTGACCTCCTCAGTTGCATGTCTCTAGACTTAATTTGGCAATTTGCAATCTGTGATGGTTTGTTACTTGGTTGTATCATTCTTTGTTGTCTATTCCTTGGAAATCTTAATTGCTCATGTCTAAGTCTTAAGGAACAATTTACAGCTTTGTGACCAAAGTTAGAATAGTAGAAACAATATCCATAAAAAAATTATTTGTACCTGGAAAATGGTTGTCTTCTTTGAGAAAATCAATTTCTTCCATGTTGATGATTTCCTTGAGCAGGGAGTGTATTATTTCCTTGTTCTACAGATTCAGTTCTGGCACCTTTTTCTTTACTCCTCCTGGGCGGTTGATTATCTTCCTTTGTTTCTACAAGTTTGTTGTCATCATTAGTTGTAGATTTGACAAACTTGATGAAGTCCTTGTTGCTTGGATGACCACTACTTGATCCCTCTTCATAACCCAAATATGTTTTCAACTTTGGATTCCTTTGTTGATTTAGAATGGTGGCTAATCCTTCTAAGGCTTTGATACTTGACATATTCTGATGATACAAGGCTTGAAACTTCTCCAACTCTTTCCTAGTTTTCACTACTTCTTCTTCCAGAGCTTTACATCTTGCCTTCTTTTCTGATAACTGTTGTTTCAGAATGTCCTCGATTTTC
>ML801413.1:44631-76825 GCA_009831015.1 Picea engelmannii | reverse complement strand
GAATCAGTTGTTACCATGCTTAAACAATTATGCTTATTTTAAACTCTTTACATAGCACTCAATGACAATCACAATAATGCAGAGAGGTAAGAAATAGAACATTCGACATCAGTCACACATATGAAATATACATAGACAGATATTTCCTGAGAAAACCGATAAAGGGTAAAAACCTCTTCTTCTTGGTATGATAAGTAATCTTTACATTATGTACATTATTATACATATGAGCTCCAACTCATTGTGAGGCTACAACCTCTGTTTTGCAAGCTGCAACTTGCTAAGAGCACCAACTCTATGTTTTCTCTAGCACCTACTAGAAGGAAGAACCAACTCCCTGGTTTCTCTAGCACCCACTAGAAGGAAGCACCAACTCCCTAGTTTCTCTAGCACCCGCTAGAAGGAAGCACCAACTCCCTCGTTTCTCTATCACTGACTAGAAGGAAGCAACGACTCCCTAAGTGTTCCAGCACACCAATTTCCAGTCACAAAGGCACCAACCTGTATAACAGAGAACAACAGTTCTCCCTTGCACCACCCTGCCACCCTAGCTTTTCTGGTTGCAACCAGATGGAAGATATAACTCCCTGTGTTCAAGCACCCACTTGAACCTATGAGGACAATAGTCCTCCCTAGCACCTCCCTACCACCCTGATTATAAATATTTTCTACTGAAATTTATTATAGTGATTCAATAGTTGTCATTGGCTTACTAGGCTTATCATTGTTCTATTATGCTGCTCTACTCTCATGTATCAGTGTCTCTCTGCGTGCATCTTCTTGCACTTTCTGATCTTCTGATTTTCTCTACAAGTGCACCTCAGCCTTCTTTTACTGTCTCATCTATGCATATTTGTTCTTTGCTTCTATTGTGCTTTATGCTCTGTGTCTTATTTTGATTCTATGAATTATGCCTCTTCTGTGTATTTCAGCTCCTGCCCACAGCATGTTATTTCCCGTGTGTAATTCCTCTCCAAAGAAGCCTCCATCTCTTCTTTGTTCTGCGTATTTATACAATCTATGCACCTTCTTCATCCTCCATGCACAGTGCCTCTGCATGCTCTTCACCATGCCACTGTTCTGTTCATCGGGTTGTTCACTGCCACTCCATTTTTTCTCTGCTTCGCTCGCTCAAGCCTCAAAAAGAAAGAACTACATCTCGCTTCTGTCTTTACCTAATCTGTTACTCATCTCTGATTTTTATCTCACACTGCGCATACTGTTATTTTCCCTTTCTTACAGTTCAACTCCTTTTTCATTCAGAATAGCCAACCTTCCACCGTCATTTCATTTCCATTTTATCCTATATAACTTATTTAGTTACACCTTGAATCTCCGAGAAAACACATCAGCAACTGAATCACCAACTGTCCAAGAATCATGATTTAGTTCTGCTAATTGAATCATAACTGATCAATTACCTATGAGGTGAGATAGTAACCATTTGATCAATTTTCTAATTAACTAGCACCGTTGGATTAAATCCGCAAGATTTCGTGTTTATCTCTTATGCCCACTAGCTATGACCGAGCGCTAAACAAAATTTGAATTTCATGAATTTGCATCTCGGCATTCCTGTGATGAAGGGTCTCGACACTCCAAGTCACAATCGTCAAGACTCCGAGATGGAGCTTAGCACCGCTAGCTTCTTCCCCTTACGTGACCACAGGCTGCGCCAAAAGGTGCTTTGTATTTCGCGAACTTATGAACTTCATCGAGCCTAATCAACAGTCAAGATCTCCAATGATCCGACGGTCCATATCTCATTGCGATATCGCATATCGTGATTTCTATGATGAAGGGTCTCGACACTCCAAGTCGCGATCACCAGGACTCCAAGATGGAGCTTAACACCGCTAGATTCTTCCTCCATCTTCCACAGATGCAACCACTGGCTATGACCACAGCCTTATTCGAAAACGCATTTCACACTTTTGCGTATCGAGTATTCTGTGATGAGTCCTCTTGACTCTCCATGTCACGAACTCTGAAATAGAGCTTGGCTTCTCCAACTCTCGACAATGTGACTATGAGATATGACCACTCGCCAATCAAACGAGCACTTCGCTCCTTTGACTTTCCAGTCAGCGAAACAATGATCTTTCGCCATGTGTCCTATGGAACCAACGGTCCAGATATTATTGCAATTTCACCACGTGTCCTTCTTGAATCAACGGTCAAGATATTATCATGATTTCACAACTTCACGAGCCTTCGTCATGCCTGATCAACGGTCCACGATCTCGATGATTCGACGGTCCAGATCTTTTCATCGATCTGACGGCTCAGATCATTTTTCCATTTCGCATATCGCGAGTTGGAAGGTTAGAGAACTTCCTTCCTTTTACCTTTCAGTTAGCAAAATGATGATCTATGACCACATGTCCTGCCCGAAGATGGACGGTCCTCCTTCTTTCAAGATTTTGTAAGCCCGCTTCACCTTGCACTTTAAAGAATGTGTAGGTTCTCCTGGATCCAATGACGGTCGGACCCCACACTCAGATCTAACGCCCGAGATTTGTCCTCAATCTGTGTGCTCGACCTATCTGAATTCAGATCCAACGGTCATTGGGAATTCTCAATGGGATCCAATGATCATTGTCACTTCTCCTCCCGAGCTTACACATCCTCCTGACTTGGAATAATTTCTAAGTGTCAAAGGCCTCGACCTTTGATCCATCTAAGATCCTGAGTACGCTATCTCTCTTGAGATTTGGAAATGAGTTAACCTCGTCCCTTGTGCACACCTGCGCACTGTGTGCGACTCTGCGCTAATCCTCCTGAGCTTACGTTGTTCCTCTTTTGCCATCGCTGCACACTCTGATCTTGCCATCAATTCCTGATTTTCCATTGCTACACACTCTGATCTTGCCATCAATGACAAGCACACTCTGGTTGTAAACATGACAACAGGATTTTCCTTTGAGCCAAAAATCCTGATAACATTATAACTTTCCATTTGCTCCAACGTCCCCTTTTTATCCAAGAATTTACTGGCATGGTCGGATATTTTGGGGTGTCATTTCCAAACAACAATATTTTAAAAATCGAGACAAAGTCATTGAAAACTTCATAGAAATGAAAAGAAACTTTGTGTATCCATAACGATTGATACCAAAAGGTAGTTGGGTCAAGTTCACAGTTCACCTTCTTGCATATAGACAATTTAGGAAATTGACAACAATGTGCTATCGTGAACACCAAATAAGACGCCATAAATAATTTCCTGTCCTTTTTATACTATTACAATTGGGAAGAGATTTCAATGGAAATCAGTTTTCCCCAATCGAAAATGGCTTTCTCTTTGAGATTAAAATATAAGATATAAAGCATCATACGGGAAATGTTGGTAGTACTTTCTTGGCCCGTCACCCTGGTGACTAGCCAGGGGATTTCTTGAAATGGGTTTTTGAACAAGTTGACCTGCAACCTGGTAATATATTCAGGGACAGTTGAAGGATTCTCCAAGAATTCGGGCAAGAGATCTAGGTTGTTGTCATTCTTTTTCAAGAAATCCCTGCAATTCTCTCCTTTGAAAGTAAGTGTTTGTTCAGCGAATTTCAACATCTTACGGAACACTTGAGGAGAAAGAGATATGGGAGAATGGTCTTGGAGTAGAATAATTTGTTGAATTGGCCATATGTATTTATAAACACACCATGCAACCAGTTCCTTACAGTCGAAAACCTCAGGGACACACCCTGCATGAGCAATTATGGACATCCATATCACTTCCTTCTGAGTAGAAGGGGATGAATAGTAGGAATATGCTCTAGACTACTAAAATTTCTAGTCCTATCGTCCAAAAATATTCAAAGTATCTCCGCAGAATTGTTGTCGAGTTGTTGCGGCCATAAGTTGACGAGTGTTCTTTTAATCCAGATAATATTTGCAATGGGTGCTTGCGGGAGATAATCGTAATATAATCTTAATCAAATCATGCTTTAATGCGGTTTAATGAAACAATATCCTCAATCCCTTCACTTGACGATATTTATGGAACCTGCATGATGAGTTAGTAGCATTAAACCATTCTTAAATGTCTATTAATAAAAGCACGAGGATGGCAGGGACAGACGAGAGAAAAACAGGCTTTGGGAAATTATGTGAACCCACCAACTTGGGAACCTGTGGTTGCGAAAGGTAGAAAATAGGATAAGTGTTGTAATGTGGTTGGTCAAACTCAATATAAGAGAGATGTGACACTTAGGAGCTCGGGGGTCCAATGGTCAAAATGTAGATCATGGATCTTTTGGGTGTAAAATGGATATTGTGGAACATGGGATATGGAAGCTTGATCCTGGGAACCTGCGATTGTATAAATGATTAAGTATAGGATATATGGTGGTCGGTCAAAATCATGATATGGGAAAATGAATAGAAGTGAGGATTCACGAGTACGCTGGCCCACAAACCCGCCAAGAAGAAAAAAAAATGACTAAGTGTAGTAACTAGAAAGGGAGAATAGAAGGGAGAAAAGAAAAGAGGAATTCGGGTTAGTATAGAAGAGGGAAAAGAAATGGAAAAAATAAGTTGGGAAGATAGAAAGGGGAGGGAAACTCAGAAGCAGGAAATGGTCTCAACACACATCCAAAAAGGAAAAAAATGCAAGTTCTTTGTAAATTCTATACAAAATTAATATGTTAAAAAGACAAGTTCTTTATAAATTCTATATAAAATTAATATGTTTGAACTATATGTAAGTTTAAATAATATGTATTGGTTAGTGTGCGTCCTGCAAAGCCATAAAATGAGGAATCTTGATAAGATTCTTTGTGATCTAAGTGCAGAAGAGCATAAAAGCTTGATGGAAAAATTGCAAAAGGAAGAATCGAGTGAATGAAAAAATTATATTCAATATGAGTTATTTTTTGAATTTGCATTAATACTATACTTTAAAATATTACATAAGATGTTTCAAACAATCTATTAATTCACATATGTTAATGTTCTACGAGGACCAACAATGAAGGAACGAAATGTTGTCTTAAGAAAATAAAAATTATAGAATATGTAAATGATGATGAATTGGTCCTTAGCTCATCTACAATGGTGTTGGAGGTTAATTAAAGGGGGTAAAACTTTTATAAAACTATGATGGATATAGTGGAACGAACGTATAAATGTACTTTCCACTTACAATACAGAAATCAATCCAATGATTCCAAGAACCAGGTTATATCTAAACTACAAGAAGTGTTTCCAAAGCAATGGTCAATGAGACCTGTCAGACTTGCAATAGCAAAAACATACAACAACAAAAAATAATATTCCTAAAAATGTTTTTCTAGAATGTGTATATATTACTTCAAACCATTTCTCTATTAATATCAATTTTGTTATATTTAGTTTTCATATATCAATATAAAAATAGTTTTTTGTCATGTTACTTTTTTCAGGAAGATTACAAAAATCTCAAAGGATCAATGAGCTGATATCCAAAATATGCCAGTAGGAATGTCGAAAAAAGTGTACAAGGAGATGGTAAAAGAAATGGACATAATTGCATTGCAGGAGGAGTGATCTCAACAACAATGTGCTTCAAATATATGAAATCATTTAAATTTTCTATTAGGTACATATAAATAAATAATTTAGCATTAAACATTAATTTTCAATTATTTTCTTGCAGAAAATAAAACAAAATGGAACCCATTCAGCACATAAAACAGGAAGAAAAGGGTTGATAGCAAAGTTTGTGACTAATTGTTATTTCCTAATAACATTAACTTAAGGTTTCATTTTTCTATATTTTAATTTGTTTTACAATAGCCATCCTTGAATGTCTTCAAACAGGTGCTAACATACAAAGAAGGGTCATCGCAAGAATTGATTGACATTGGGTTAAGTAAGGGTTATGAGTATATGTTAGCATATCAAAAATTAATTGTGGAATTTGCAAGTATCTTATGTTGTTTTACTTCTCTCATTTTAGAATTAATGGAACAAAAAAATATTTTATATTAAATCTACGATTTATTATGGGGTATAAAACTTGCAAGAAATAAAGTATGGAAATGTGCCAACAAAAGAGTTGTTGACAGAAGGCATGAGATTTGATTTGAAAAAAATGAGTATCATTCGAGACTCAATTATTGCTATGGTATGTCACTTTTCAATTTACATTCATGTATATTATTTATTTCAATTTTCATTATTCTCACCAATGTAGATACACTTATTACACTTTATTTATTTATTTGTAGATGGAATCATTTGAAGAAGAGGAAAACAATCAAGACAATCAACAAAAAAATCGACCAAATAACCCAAGTCATGGAAGTAGCTCGAGCACTAACCACAGTTCCAGCAAAGAATGATGATCAATATATTTCGATATCAATGCAAGTTGTTGTATTTTTTGAAATAATTGTCTGTGAAAATTAGACATTTTGTTTAATATAATGGACATAGTGTCCCAATTGAAATACAAGGGGTTACCAATAAGTGTCGACCAATTTTGTATGACAAAGAGCCTATTATTCATATATAATAAAATATGTTTTATTTTATTCTATTGTGTTGTCCAATGTTGTTGTGAAATGTTACATCCCTGATTAAATATATGAATGATTAAATATTATAATGAAGAGATGTGAACTCTGATGATATAACAAATTAATCAAAACATCATATCCAAATGCACTAATCAAAATTTAATTTATATGAATACTATTATAAGATATATGTCAATTTTTTTATGAACAATGGAATTAAAAAATAACAATAATTGTGCATTGTCACAGGTCGGTGTTTCTAAAGAGAGAAAATGATAACCAATGCGTTTAATGATAAACAACAGCAGTGTGTTTCAAGATACAACGCACCGGTGCCATACTTAAATTCACATCGATGTTGATATACAAGGAACCAACACTTATAGTAATAAAAAACTTGTATCGATGTGTTTAATTAATAAACACATCGGTGCTTCTGTATCACATTTCCGCCCCGGTGAATTCTGAATATCATGCATTGGTAGATTTTGTTTTTTAACACACTGGTGATGGTATCATAGATTCTCCCAGTGCCTTTTTCTTATTAAGGCATCAGCGCGTTATTATTTATAAAAGAATCGGTGCCCTAATCTTTTTTAGACAGCCCCGGTGCTTTCTTGTAATGTTAAGCACCGGTGCTTTAAGTTATAGAATGCATTGGCGCTTGGTATCATAGATTCCACTGGTGCATTGTTTCTATTAATGAATCGGTGTGTTGTTTCTATTAAAGCATCGGTGCGTTGTTTTGTATAAACGCGTCGGTGCCCCAATATTTTAGGATTGGCTCATTGTTTTTGGTGTAATGTAGGCACTGATGCTTTATGTTTGAGAATGCATCGGTGCGTATAGACCCTGAAGCGCGTCGACTAGAAAAACATCCGCTACAACCTTCACCTACCCAATTTTTTTTAGTTATAATGAACTTCCAATATAATCTCTACAAAAACATCCGCTACCAAAACCGGATGTTTTCGTGAAGTTTTTTTTGACAATATTTTCCAATTTTGTAACACTAAAAACCTTTTTTATAACCTACGCTAGAGGGTCTTTTCCTTGTAGTGGTAGCTTCTAAATCCAGGTTAACATGTCTTTGTCTTTTTCATACAGGGGTAGCATCTTCCTTGATGGGAATAGCATGATGGATAATTGTAGGATCAAACCATTGTAAATCTGAGTAATACCATGCAAATATATCTCTAAACTCACAAAAATGGCTCATGAATTGTTCTTTCTCTTCAGGAGAGCATGTAGTTGAAATGTGTAAGATATTGGGTTCCTCTTCGGTTCCTATGTGCAACATCAATGAGACCCAAGGATTTGAATCTCAACCCCACCTGAAATGGGCTATGGTCAGTGGAGCTATGGAGATCCCTATTGTAGTTGTGTTGAAATTAGGGTAGAATATCATCCCATGTACGCGGATGCTTAGAGTTGTACATGTGCAGGAAGTGCACAATCATCTGATTGACGACCTCTGTCTGACCATCGATTTGGGGGTGAAAAGAAATGGATTTAGTGAACTTGGTGTCCAACAGTGACCAGAGACTCAACCAAAATGTGTTGAGGAACATGTTGTCCTGATCTGAGGTGATGGTCTGTGGTATCTCAAAATGGGCCCACACCCGTTAGAAGAAGAGCTTGGCGGTATCTGTCATTGTGATGCTCTTCTTGCAAGATGTAATAATGGCCATCTTCAAAAAGCGATCAACCACCACAAATACACAATCATTTTCATTCTTAGTGGAAGGAAGGCCAGACATGTAATCCATCGAGATGGATTCCCAAGGCCTCTCGGGAGTAGGAAGAGGGGTGTATAATCCTTGCTTCTTGATGGGTGTCTTAGCAATGGCATAGGCAGTGCAAGATCTAATATACTTGTTGATGTCTTGTCTAATTTTTGGCCAATAAAAATGTTTCTGGAGAATGGAAAGAGATTTCTCCATGCCCAAATTTCCTACCATCCGATTGTAGTGAGACTCCCAAATCATCTTTGCACGCTCTCTTGTGGGAACACAAAGGTGGCCCAGATGGCATAACAGTCCATCCTGGATGTGAAAATTGGTGACATTCGCTCATGTACCCTGTTAGCACTCTATAATTTTCCCAAGGCTGCGGAGGCAGTCACAGAGGCAACATCAAAACCACTTTGAGTCTTGGATCTAGCCCTCCAAGACTCAGAGAGGGATCTCTCTGTCTGATATAGCTTTGTTTTAATAGGTATTAGGGTAATTATGCAAGTGTGGGGTTGGGGTTTTTAAATGGTTGTTTTGGAACAACAAGGAGGGCCATTGGGCAAATGGGGTCTGCGCTTAAATATCTGATTCATTCTCAGATCTAGACAAAGATCTTAAACAGGGAAAGGTAGTGGAAGTGATGGATCGAATTAAGTTTTGATGGTGTCGATTTTAGGAAGAAATAGGGGAGGAAAAAGTGAGCAAATGAGCAATTAAGAATTCATAAACTAGATTTTTAGAGGAGAAACATAAAGATTATCACAAGATCAGATGCAGAGTATTTGCTAATAAATTTTTCTCTGTTACTCTTCTTATGATAATGAGAAATTGAAAAAAAATGAAATGATAACAGGAAAACACTCAACAGAGAAGGGAAACGCCACCAACACCTCCGCACAGGAATCTTGTAAACAGCATGTCTATTACGGATCATTCATCTAAAGAGTACAGAAAGAGTTCTCTGGCCAAACACAGCCCACAGTCCACCAAGGAACCTCACAGGTCAAACCATTTTACATTAAAATCCTCTAAATAAATAGGATAGACCATCCCAATAAGTTTTGGAAGTCGGTTTAACCGCCTCGGCCAAAAATAGCCACCACTCCCACAAACTTTGGAGCTGTCTGCCATGAAAGACGGACCGGTTTTCTGCGAAAAAGGGGTCCAAACAGACGTGTTTTTCTCTTGAACGATGACACCTGGGAGAAAAATGAAGGATTTTATTGTAGATGGGCATGTTCTGGACAAAAACCTCCTTCGGTTTCTCCAAATTCGTCCCCAGCTGGTCGTAATAGCTCCTGCAAGATCGGGGCTGTAACAGATAAACCGAAAATGCGAAAAAAAGAGGTTGAAAGACAGCTTTGATTCTCTCTGCTCGTAGCTCCGTTACAAAAAATGAGAGAGGTTTTTGTTATTAAGCCCGTGTTGAGAAAAAAACCTCTCTCGGATTTTTAAAATCCGTCTTCGTTTGCCCAGAAACTGCCTAGGACGAAAACATGTTGAAATAGGCAAAAATGGAAAAAATATGAAAAAAGCGGTTTTGTTCCATGAAGGCGGTATTCCGGACCCCCCCCCCGAGGTGGTAAGAGGTTTTGGGGAGGGGTGTACGCTGGAATAGAATCATGCCACGTGGAGGGGGGGTGGTTTTGAAAAACCATTATTCCGAACCCCCCCTCTCGTTAAATTCCGGATGGTGGGGGGGGTCTGGATTTTTTATGGGTTGTTTGATTTAAAGCTTGAATGTGATGAGTGTACGGGGGTGTATGAAGGTGCAAGGTGCGTGGAGGTATGAGTGGAGTGTGACGTAAGAAGGAGTGGGGTATGAGGGTGGGGTAGACTTAGGGTAGTTTAGGTTTGGGTTATTATATTTTTATTTTGTTTTTTTATGTTTTATTACATGTTTCGTTTGGTTTTTGTTTTTATGTTTTTGTTTTGTTTTTTTATTCTATTTTTAATGTATTTGTTTTATTACTTATGTTTATATTTTGTTTATTATATTATATTTTTTATTTATTAAATTTTAATTTGTTTAAATGTTTTTATTTAATATTATTTTATTTTTGTTATAATTCTTATATTTGTTTTATTATATATTTATTATATTTAGTTTTTATGTTTGATTTTTATATGTTTTTGTTTTTTATATATTTTAATGTTTTAATATTTTTTTATTTTATTTTATCCAAAAACTAACAACTTATTAAACTAACTAATTATTAATTAATTAATTAATTAATAGTTAGTCTAACAACCATTTATTTTAAATTATCCTATCAAAACAACTTTGTTAGGCTTATAAATATTAGAGAATATCACTAACCTTTTAACATTATTTGTTAATTATCCTAAGTCCATTTATTCATGGATGGAAGGCGGGTGAGGCGTACTCAATGGGTCAAAAAGACAAGGGAGTGAAGGCACGGCAGAGGTTGAAGGATGCAACAGGATGATGAGGGATTGCGCGAAAAGAATGGAGGAAGAAAATGGGATCAACTGAGCCAGACTTCATCATCACGAGAAAAACACCAAATCAACAGTCGAAGAATCGAGTTGCCTATAATTATAGGACCCCAACATACCCAAGAGTCGATAGGTGGTGGTGAAGTCAGGGTCATGCTGATAAGGTTGGGGCCACTCAGATGTCTCATGCCCAAAGGAACGGAGCATTGTGGTGAGTGTAGCAACGGGAGGGAAAATAAGGCAGATAGCGACATGATTTGTGCTCCATGTTTTATACTTGATTTTGAGATGGAACTACTGTAGGTATGTGGACCACTTTTGATGGCGGTCGTTCTACAAATTCCCATGTGTTTGTATGAACTGGAGAGGCTTGTGATCAATGTGGATAATTGTCTCCTTTCCTGGAATGTACTATTTACATTGACGGTAGGATTGCACAATGGAATACATTTCTTTGTCATAGGTGGGGTATTTCTAGACAGTATCTGAGAGCGTCTCGCTATGGAATTTTATCGGATGACCATGTTGAGTGAGAACTTCACCTACAGCATAGTCAGAGACATCAGTCTCAATCTCAAACGATTGTTGCAGATTAGGTAGGAGAGTATTGGAGCTAAGCACAAGCGATGCTTCGGATCATCAAATGCTTGTTCTTGTGTTTGCCCCCATGTGAACTTTTCCTTGTCACTACCCTTGGTTACTTGGTTGAGGGCCCATGCAATATGGGATAATCCCAAAAAAAACCTTCGGTAGAATTTGGCAAGTCCCAAGAAGCGTAGGGTATGGAAATTATTGGTGAAATCTTGTTGGATACATATGGAGGTATCCACTTAAAAGTGACCTTGTGTTAAAATTTCGGTATGCTCATTTAACCAGAGAAAATTTCACATCATTGTCACCCAACCATAGGCATTCACCATACCACCCCGGAGCACACTAACATTTTCTTAGATAGAATGATTATGGGAAGTCCACACTAGAACCAACAGATAAACCCTAACTAGAAACACCATTGTTGCAGCAACAACACTATACCAAGAGAATGTACCTCTACTAATAGAAGTGTACCTTTAACAAGAGAATCACACAACAGAGATACCAGAAAGACTGAGATTACACCACAGCAACTGTTGCACCACCCTCTCCAGACTTGCACCTCCTTTTGTTGCAATTGTAGTTGCTACTCCTCAAGCTTGCGCCCTCCTTTTGTTGAATGAGAGTGTGTACAAATTGTTGATATTTTGATGCAACTACGAAATATATTCTTTTGCATTTGTATTGGTAAAACCTCAAGAAGGTTATTGTAATATTATTGTATAAATCTGCTCAAAAGAAATTATTATTTTATTGTTATCCTTATTGTAAAAGTCAAAATGGCCCCTCTTAGGGTTGTGTCTTTTCGATAGTCAAGTTATGTGTATAAATTGAGGTTGGGTTCCTCTCATTTGTACACACACACAACTCACCTTCTCTTGTGTATTTGGATCATAGCAAAGGAGGTATAGCGCAGGATGTCTTGGTTTCTTGGTCTTTGGTATCTTGGTCTTGGTCTATTTGTGGAGAGCTATAACATGACATTGTACTGGTTGAAAGAATCTACATTGAAGAATTGGTTGTTGGGTTTTCTCCCCCACGAGAGTGTCCTAGGATATATCTTTTATTTTTTTATTGTTTATCTTTCAGTGATCCTATTACATGCATTTTTTAATGAATGTTAAAGAAGATAATTATAACTTCTAAAATTCCAACATGGTATCAGAGTAGGCCTGAATAGAAGATAGTTTGCAGATATAGAAGACAAAAGGAGTCATTTTTTTATGGGAGTGGTTGTTGGACAAGGAAAGCGCACCAACAAGTGTTCCCTAATGGAGCGCATCTTTTCCCTGGATTAGATCTTCAGAATCCATAATTTGTGATTTAGGGGAAGGATGACTATCGGAACCAAGATTGATGAGAAGTTGGAGGGCGCTGACAACTTCATAGCCTAGAAGTACAAAGTATCCCTCCTCCTAGAATAACATGATCTAAAGAAGTTCACTAAAGAAGAGGTTTCAGAACTAGAGGGAGATGAGGTTAAAGAAAAGCAGAAGAAGGATATGGTCAAAGCAAAGAGGATTATTGCAGACTCCATTAAAGACCATTTTATTCATCACATATATTCATTATCCACTTCAAAACAAATTATGGATGCCTTAACCTGACTTTTTGAAGGAAACAACATCAACCAAAGAATGACCTTGAGAACTCAGTTAAAGAATGTGAGGATGCAGAATTCATGAACCATCCACTCTTACTTCTCAAGAGTGAACCAGATCAAGGAGTAGATAGAAGCCATTGGTGATACATTGAATGGAGAAGAAATGGTAATGACCACCTTAAATGGCCTCCCAATGTCATGGGATGCATTTATTCAAGGGATATGCTCAAGAAGGAAGCTACCCAAGTACAGTAGGTTATGGGAAGATTGCAACCAAGAAGAAATAAGGATGGAAGCAAGAGAAGAGAAGATGATAGATGATGATCAATCCCTGGTCTCCCACACCAGGAAAGGAAAGAGCAAGAAAGAACCCTCCTCACCCAAGAAGTTTCAGAAGGGATGGAGAAATAACCCAAATATCAGATGTTTCTATTTTCAGAAAATGGGACACATTTCTAGGAATTGTTCCCTCATTCAGAGACCAACGGAAAGAAAGTAGGTAAAAGGCATCATGTTCATACAATTGAAGATGATGAGCCACCCAAGAAGGTTGCAAAGTAAGATGAATCAAGTGATGAGGATTAGTTCTTATCTCAGCCCTTACAGGAACTGTCATTCATGGAAGTGACATTTGGTTGCTGGACAATGGTGCTTCCAAGCACATGACAGGTTATAAATACTCCTTGTATAACCTTACTCATAAGGATTCACCGCACAAGGTGAAATTGGGAGATTACTATCAGTATCCGATCAAAAGAGTAGGAGAAGCCTCCTACAAGTTAGACTCGGGAAAGCCAATGAAGATGAAGGAAGTTCTCTATGTTCCTGGATTGAAGAAGAACATTATCTCAATTTCAACATTGGATGAGAAGGGTTACATAGTTTCATTTGTTGATGGACAAGTTCTTATGTGGCCTAGAGGGAATATTTTTCATGATGTTGTGGTGATTGGATTTCAAGAGGGAGGACTCTTCAAATTCAAAGGGCAATCAGATTCATCATTAATTCACGACACTGTGAATCCCAATGAATTATGGCATGGAATATTTTCTCACCTACATTACAAGTCCCTACCGAGTGTGAGTAAGATCATGACAGGACTTCCAGATATTAAGGCAAAACTAGACGATGTGTGCAAAGGGTGCGCACAAGGAAAGAACGTGAAGTACTCCTTTAAGAACAAGAGGCTTAATACTCCCCCTAAACATCACTATGGTGAAAATAAAGAATGGGTCCCAGCAACGAGGCCATGTTAGGTACCCAAATACAAAAGATAAAGTGAAATAAATGAGGAAAGAGGGAAAACCTCATGGGAAAAACTCCCCCTCAAATTACAATGCATAAAAAAAATGAGAAGGAACAAAAAGCAGTTGCTAAGCAACCATGTCCTTCACTCCAAGAAGACCTTGCAACTGTGCAATTTTGTTCTCATTGAAGATTTTATTGAAGATGTAGATGTCTTCATGGATATGATGAAGTAGATGCATCATTGAGATGTCCACACATATCCACTTTCTCTTCTTGTAATGAACAATATCCAAATAAATTTTGGATAAAACTTTGAAAACCATGCAGCCGTTTCCGGAAAAACGTTGAAATTTGGTTGAATTTGAAACGATCATAACTTCACTTTCTGGACTCCATCTCGGACGATTTTGTTTTTTAAATTGGAATTTTTTCCAAGTGGAATTCAAATATCTAATTTGTTTATGCAAATAGTGCTCAGAAAATATCAGAATTGAGTCTGATGTGCGCGGCTCCCTTTTTGTCTCCTGAGATGCATGCATTGTGCATGGAAAAGTATCTGCATGTGACTCCTGATATGCATGCCATATATCTTCCACATGAATTTCAGAAAAAAAAAAAAAAAATCTGAAATGGAGTAGACATCATCTTCAATTAATGGAATACAATTTTTTGTGCAAATACTTGTGTAGATGACTCTTAAGAATAAGAGGCTTAATCTTCTGACGGTTTCTCTTCTGGCTCTATCTTTCCAATCCCCTGCATGTAATCTTCACAATCTTCTTTATTCCCAAATATAACCTCCAATCTAGTCCATAATTCATTTGGAGTTGATCCTTGTGAGTCATGATATACTTGGTGGAGAATTTCTGGAGAAATAAAATAGAGGATACATCCTGTCCATATCTTGTCTATTGAGAAAGTCATTTTTCTCATCGATAGAATCAGGATCTACTTCCATTTCCATAGTTATTTGGTCCAAGCCTATGCATCTAAGCATAAGAAGAATTGTTGGCTTCCATTCCAAATAGTTATGAGGTATGAGAAGTATTTCCGGCGAATAATCCATCTTTTTTGTGTTCTCCAATCTTCAGTACCTGCAAAAATAATTTTGGTGTAGCTTTTGCTTAGCAGTCCATCGGCTCCGATACCATGTAAATGTGTTGAACCTACACCAAATATATCTATCTAAACAATAATACACACATTTGTAGAGATAATTGGAGAAAGAAGAAGGAGATAAAGAACGAAAGAATTCTCATTAATCGTTTTCCACACTCAAAGAGTGAATAATTTACAATAGATATAGGATACATGAGTAACTAATGAGCCATAGTGGTGTTCTAGAGTGATATGGACACACACCAGTAGTTATGGGAGTGAACTACCACCTAGTCTAGTCTCTTAGGCAGTTACGGGAGTGAACTACCACCTAGTTGAGTTAACTAGTCAACTAGTCTTCAGTTAACTGACAGAAATGAGAGTAGTGAAGAGTTAACTCAGGAAATAAAGGGTAATGCATCAGTCTGGTGATGATCCCAAGGCAAGTGCACATTATCTGGTGATGATCCCAATGTTTCATGGTGATAAAACCAATGCAACATCTAAACTTAACTCAACTAGTCAAACTGAAGTGTCAAATGAAAGAGAATATTCTCCAGGTGGAATATTCTCCCCTAAAATATAGGATACTAGATAATGACTAATTATGACTAATAAACAAGGAAAAACCTTAGGAAAAATAAATCTTAGGTGTGTGTGAAGTAACTCCAACAGGATTAAGAGGAATATTTCTACTCCCTACAACCCTCAGCATAATGGAGTAGCAGAAAGGAACAATCAGACAATCATGGAAGCAGTGAAGGATATGATCCATGATCAAGATCTACCTATGCATATGTGGGAATAAGAAGCAAATATTGCAATGTACGTGAAAAAAAAAAGTTCCCACAAAGTACTTGAAAACAAGACACCAAAGGAGATGTTTTCAGGAGAGAAGTCGGAGTCAACCATCTAAGGATATTTGGCTACCCTTTATTTGTGCATGTCCCCAAAGAAAAGAGGAAAAAATCAGATCCATCCATAAAGAATGGAATACTTGTTGGTTACAGAGACACATCGAAGGCATACATGATATATATTCTTGGTCACTGAAAAGTTGATATTATCTGAGATGTCACCTTTGATTAGAGTGCATCTTTCATCAAATAAAAACAGGATTGTGAAAAAGAGGTTCATGAGGAGGAGAATGAAGTTACTAGAGTTCCAGAGGTAGAAGCAGTTGAATCAAAGGAAATCGTTCATGAGGATAATGACATGGAATAACCTCATAGGCCAGCAGAGATTCCTTCTCGCAAGAGAAGACCAGCTTGGGAACAAGAGATCATCAGAGATGTAGAAATATATGGTGCCCCAGAAAAATATCTCAGGGAAAGTAAGAAGTTGAAACCGTATTTCAGCTATGTGGCATGTTTGTGTGATATCATGGATGCAGAATCATCCAGTTATGAAGAGGATGTAGAAAAGATGATATGGAAGGATGCCATGGGCGAGGAATATTAGTCCATAGTAAAGAATGATATTTGGGATGTGTTCCCTAGACCGAAGGAGAAATCAGTAGTAAGTTCAAAATGGATCTACATGATGAAACATTCAGTTGATGGTGGTATTGAAAAGTATAAGGCTATATTTGTGGCTCGAGGATTCTCTCAGAAGGAGGGCATTGACTATGAGGAGAAATTTTCTCCCGTGGAAATATATACCTCTATCAGGACTATACTTTCATTAGCCACAGTAATGAAATGGAAGGTGCATCATATGGATGTGAATAAATCCTTATCGAATGGTGAAATAGAAGAGGAAGTATGTGTGGAGAAGCCACAAGGGTTCGAGGTACATGACAGGGAGACGCATGTGTGTAGATTGAATAAGGCTTTATATGGATTAAATCAGGCACCCAAAGCATGGTATGGAAGGATTGACAGTTTTCTGACGAGCTTAGGATTTACAAAGATCATTTAAAATCCTAACATTTACTTTAAGGTTGTGGATGATGGTCTGGTAATACTACTGATGTATGTGGATGACCTTTTTCTAACATGTTTGGAAAATCTTATCTCATAGTGTAAGAGAAAATTGGTTGTTGATTTTGAGATGAAAGATATCAAGATGATGCATTAATTTTTGGGTCTTGAGGTATGGAAGAGACAAGATGAGATCTTTCTGAATCAAGGGAAGTATGCAGTGGAAATCCTGAAGAAGTTCGGGATGTTGGATTGCAAGGAAATGACTACACCTATGGTATCAAATCTGAATTTTTTGCAGGATATGACTTCAGACACTGTGGATGTTACTTTATACATGTAGATGGTGGGTTCGTTGATGTACTTGACGAACAGGAGACCAGATATATGTTTTGTTGTGAACACCTTGAGTCAGTATATGGAGCAGCCCAGGAAGGTTCATTTGGTCACAGCAAAACATGTGATGAGGTACCTTAACAGTACATTGGATTATGGTCTTAGGTATACGACAGAATATGAGTTGGGTTATATGGATATTTGTATTCTGATTGGGCCAATGGTATTCCTGATTGGAATATTACTTCAACATATTGCTTTAGTCTAAGCTTTAGTATGGTTTCAAGGAGAAACATAGCAGTCATGTGTAGCACTCAGTACGGTTGAGGCTGAATAATTGGTAGCATGTGTAGCATGTAGAGAAGAAATGTGGCTTCGAAAGCTGTTGTCTAGGTTATTTGGTCTCAAACTAGAGGTGAACTGCATTTGGTGTTGTTATCACACTAAGTCTCCTTGGGTCTCTTAGTTTGTTTTTGTTAAAAAAGAAAAATTAAAAAAACCTTAGATTCTTATTTTCTCTTTAAAATGAATTTCTCATCCATTAAATGTTAATTATGATAGGACCCCTTAGGATGAATAAATGTTTGAGTCATAGCTCATGTGTTGATCCACAATTCAATTTTTGGTCCTTAAACCCTTATGAGCTCATGGTCTATTATTTTTGTCCCCTCTCGTGATTCATCCCTATGTTGATACCTCCCATGACCAGGCTGATGTGACACACCTCTCTCATCACTCATGACCTTGCATGCATACCTCATCATACCCACTCACCTGTCCAATCATTTTTTGATTTGGAGAATGTTGCCCACTCAACAGGCATTTCCGTAGCGCCTGTCATGATTATCATGCACCCACTCCAAGTCATGATTGCCACGAATGATACCTTAACCCTTGTTTTCAGTGCCTAAAGTCAATTGAAATGCTTTCAAAAGATATTGCATTTATGATCCTTGGTAAAGGTTTCTAAATTTGAAAAGTTCAGCAGTGATGCATTGCGTAAGTTTGCCAGTTCAGTTCAAACGATCGCTTGTCCACTAAATCCAAAGCTGTGAGAGATTTTAGGGATGAAGTTTCCTCAATCTCACCCTAAGTTCACACTGAGGAGCTCAATATTTTTTGACTTCATAGGTATCCTGTGCAACCTCCTTTGCATATTAATTTTCATAGGAGATTTGTGCTCGGGTTTCGGTTTGCTAAGATTGCAGGGTAGTATGGGAGCCATATTTGCATTCCTCTAAACATCTTCGCTCATATCCATACTCTGATTATTGTGTTTAGTCATAGCCTTTGAAAATCATAGGCCTAAAATAGCCCATCCTCTGTGTATGCGTTGCACTACACAGAGGCATTGCTCAAACCTCTCTGATTATCCTTGGCTTCTTTTCATCCTTTACAAAGAATCAGTTCGGAATTACTTCCTCATAGTCTACACTCTGAAAACATGTATGAGCCTGAAATTCCATTTCTCATAGCCAAGTTCATTTTATAAGCACTGTTAATTTGGAGGGACATCCTTGTGCTTTTGAGACTTAAATTGAAGTTTTCTGGTCAATAGCATCCATTACAGCTTCTTAAGAACCCTCTTTCTGAGTCATGGAGACCCCTCAGTCGATGAAAGCACACAAAGGTGGAAAGATAGTTCGAAAAGAACATGTGGACATGCGCCTTTTTGACACAGAACCCATGGCAAGGGAAATGTTTCGAAGAGCAGGATGCCTCTCTTTCTGCCAGAACATGCAAAGAGGCCACTCAAAAGTAGCAAAACAATTTGCACTAAATTTTCATGGCAAGAAAACCAGAGTTGGAGATTTGGAATTTGAGGTGACTGAAGCCTCCATCTCAGCTGCAACAGGGATTCCCATTTCAGGAGAAAATTGGTTCAAGGCCATGGTATTGAGTTCACATTTCGTTAAAGATGTTTTCAAGCCTGAATATCAAGCCAATGATTTATCTAAGAATGTGCCAAGGAACCAGTTGATTGACCAGTTTGATAGAAGGTTGAAAATCATATAGAGATATTTTAGTTGTGAAGGGAGATTTAACACCTATACCATTACCACATAAGGTTTTTGTTGCATTTTACTGGTAAGGTTTAGATGAATATTCCATATTACCTGCTGAGAAGTATAGGTAAAATGGAAGATAGGGTGCAATCCAAATCCAAGGATGTGGACTCCATTCTTTTCCACTCTGGACTTATCAGGATGCTTATCTCTGAAGAGTTGGGAAAGAAAGAGATCTCCTGGGAGAATTTTTTGGTCTCTTCTCACTTTAAGCTGGACCCAACACCTACCCCCCAATCACAAATTACAGGCTCTTCATCACCTACCAGTACTAAAACAAGGATCAGCAAGAAGAGAAAGTGCAAAGCCCCTGTTTCAGAGATCAATAAGTAGGTCAGAGAAGATGAGGAGGAGGTCTATCCTTCCCCACACAGAGATTTCTCACCACCACCTCCACCAAGGTTAGAAGAAGTTCCATCTTTCCTCTAATTCTCCAGCAGATGAAATCAAAGGTAAAAGACCTTTCACCAGGTCATCAATTCCTAAGGAGGATTTCAAAGGACAGACTTTACAAGAAACCCCTGTATAGAAAATTAAGGGTAAAGGTACCAAAAGACCTTTGGAGAGGGAAGATGAAATCCCTGTGAAGGATTGTAAAAAACCTATGAAAAATAAAGAAAAGGTTGTTGTGCAAGAGAAGATGCATAAAGGAAAGGGTTTTGAGAAGACTGATGAAATATGCAAGGAAACTCCTGTATAGATGGAATAAAAATACGAGAAGAATCATGTTGAGATTGTACATGTCCCCAGCCCCCTTGCCAGCCAGACCTACAAAAAAATTATTAAGCAGCTCAGGGATGCAAGGAGAGAAATAGCTTGTCTCAAAGAAAAAGACATGGTCCACTTGGCTCAGATGAATGAGCTCATGACTGGCTACAACCATACCCTGGACTTGGCAAGGTTCACAGTGAGAAAGGCTCTGCCTCTTCGTAAACAGCTAAAGAATCTTTACAGACAGAACAGGGGTCTCCAGGCTCAGAACAGGAATCTAAAGGCAGAACTGAAGCATTTCCAAGATGAAGTAACCCAAAAGAATTTACAGGTGTTGGTTGAGGCTGTCATTGAAGATGACAAACCAGTAGCTAAGGAGAGCACAACTATACTAAAGAAGCCTACTAGTGTTAAGAAGAAGAATTTTATTGAGTTAGTTGAAGACACTCTTTCCACCAGGAAGAGTGTGAGGCTAAGTTTTAAAATGACAAAGTAGTTGGTAGTGGTAAACCCCATTTTTTAAAGTTGTTCCTTCTTGGGAAGGTTAACCGATATGCACATATTAAGTTTTGCCACCTATATAGGCTTCTAGGTGTTTAGCTATATGAATTTTGGAATTTTTTCCAAGTACCCGTTTCACTCATTGGTAAAAGCACCTAAGTAAATTGATTTGTCATCATGGAAGGACAAAAACAGCTCTACACACGTTCAGGAGTCAAAGACGTTGCATTTTTTCATAGCCACCCAAACCCTTATGCAGACACAGTGTAGGTGGCGCTGCGTAATATTTTACAGAATGCAGAATTGTTACACAGGCGCTAGCCACAGGCGCTGCGTAATATCTTACAGAGAGCAGGTTTACACACAGGCGCTACTCAATTTTGCAACAGAGGACAAATGTATCTGTGGACATGCAGCACAGGGGCGCTACCCACATGCGCTACCTTCTCTCCTTGTTCCATTCTAGGGGGCACTACACAGAATTTCCACCCAAGGGAGTAGCGAGCAAACAGCAGGGATCTAGGAAGACTAAGCCAACAATTTTGGATAAGTTAATAATGGAATAAATGACAGAAGTAGCAATTGGCATGTAGGGGAAAACTACAAGATCCAAAGGGACACATGGAAAAACATGAGTTGAGCAGCAAAAGAGGATCAAAGCAATTAGAAGCATGATTGGGTTCAGTCACCAACACTTCCCTGTTTTATAGCATAGGATGTTATATTAGTTGTTAGAATAAATAAATGTTCTGAGATTTTTAAGGAAAAGAGGCCAACTCATACCTCCAGTTGTTGCCTCCCTTTCTTGTTATAAATAGATATGTGAATTGCTTTAATGGGCTTGGATGGGTAGAGAAAGGCTCCCAAGAAACTGTAATATTTTTGATAAAGTGATTGTGATCTAGTATGTATTGGACTTAAGACTTTTTGACTAATAGAAATCAGCTCTTATTTCAGACTATTTGCTTCTAATGCTAAATGTTCATATTTGAATGCTTCATATGGATGACTATGGTAATGATATGATGGATGTTTGATGATTTTATTTTCATGGTGTTTATTTAGCTCCTTAGTTTCTAATTTCAAGAAGATCCTGCTTTAAGAAACTTTCTTCCTTTGGGCTTTTGTGGACCTGATGTTTGCAGTAGCTCTTACATTCTTTTCATTCAAGTCTTCCTTCTATCCATATTTACTCCCAAACTACTGGTTGAAATTATCCAAGACCTTATTTGATGTTACATGTTAGCCATGTTTCTGAGTGAGGATATTATCATTTTGAGTTTTTCATTCGACCTTTCAAAAACCATTCATACTTTCACATATCACCTGATGGGTACTAGGCTTACCTTCCTTGCAATCAAAAGGTGACTCCTAGTGCTAACATTTTTGGCGTCGTTGTCGAGGAACAATTTGAATAATTTTCTCTGGGATAGAACGACAATGCTTACTAGCTCTCAAGGTGCATTGGGATTTAGTATTTTGAAGATTGCATCTTGCACCTGGTGACTCCATTGATTCATCTCTGGCGCCTAAAGGAAAACATACAAGATCAAATCCACAGTTACCTTTGGTTCCACCTGAGGTTGGCCCAGAGAAGATAATCAAGAAGGTAAAAGCTTCTAAAAAAGGTTTTTCTGCTGCTACTACAAGTGCTTATGGTCAGTTTCCTGATTCCACTCTTGATACTCCAGGTGTTTTATCAAGTAAGCTTCCTTTATATTCTGCTGAAGTATCTAAAAAGATAGATTTTGAAGAGTTTCATGTTGAATACTCTACCTTTGACACTGAATTGAAAGAAGAAAACATTGATATATTCTCCTCCCCTGATATTGAGAAGTGTTTCAGTCTTGATAGTTTTGAAGATTTCCCTATGTTAGGTTTTGCTACACCTCTCTCTGTTAAAAATTTAGCTACCAAAGAAGTAGGAACTTAATCTCCTTCTCAGACCTTACCATCCTCTTCCAAGACTCCACTTGTTGTGTTGAAGACAGAAATGCCCCCTTTATCCTTCTCTCCTTCTCCTAATCTGCACACAGCCGGACCTCCTTCTCCTGCGTGTTCACCTAGAATCCAAAATCAAATGGTAGTTGTTAACCCCCCTGCAAATAGGATGGATGCCATAGTGGCTGCAAGATATGCTCCTCTAGTCTTGCCTCAACTAATGAATGCTCTTCCCCGGGGAGATTATTTGAAATACATGCCCAAGTTTACAGGAGAAGAAGATATAACAGTTGAGGAACATCTTGTTTCTTTGTATAGCTATGCAGATAACCAAAATATTGAAAATGAAGATGTTTGGATGAGATTTTTCGTCCAAAGCCTTTTTGGTGAAGCTAGGAAGTGGTTTAGGGGTATGGCCCCTAGATCCATTACGGGTATTGAGGCGTTGGATGAAGCCTTCTTGAGGCACTGGGCCGACAAAAAGGATTCTCTATATTATATCACTGAATTTGGATCTTTGAAAAGGAAAGAAGGAGAATCTGTCTCTGACTTTTCTAAAAGGTTTAACAAATTGTACAAGAATATCCCTGATGAGATCAAACCCACCGAAACCATGGAAAAAATCACTTATGCCAGTGCTTTTCACTCCGAGTTTTTCCTTCTATTGAGAGAGAGAAGGTCACCTTCCTTAGTTCAGATGTAGGATGTTGCCTTAGATGTAGAATCCAACACAATTGCTTCAGATAAGCTCAGGGGAAAATCTAACAGAGATAGGAGGAAAAACAAAGTTGAAGCTTCCACTTCTGACTCTCCTATTGTTCATTCACAGGTAGATGAGTTGACCAAATTAGTAAAGTCCCTTTCTACTGAGATCGAGAAGTTAAAATCAGAAGGAAGACGGCTATATAGAAATGCTCAGAACACTGAAAATAGAGGTAATTTCCCGAGACCCAACAATGCTCCCCAAATCCTTCCTAGAGATCCCAGAAACAGAGAGAGAGATGATCAGAGGATTCAAGCTCCTTTTCAGAATAATCTAGTTGTTGATGAAGAAGAAGAGGAGGTAGAGGTTGATCCTGAGATTCACTGTTAAGGTGATTCATCCCCATCCCCACACTTGACTCAATCCTCTTATGAGCAATCTTTAATGGATATTCAAATCAATGAGTTAATCAAGGGAAAACAAATGAAGGAAAATGCTAGTATATATAATCTAATATCTAAGAAGAATGAAGGAAAAAGTGTTGCCCCTAATCATCCTGTTCAGAAAGAAAATTCTTCCAAGACTGTGATAGTGAGTAGAAAGGAAAAATATTCTCAAAACCCACAACTTCTGATCAGAAATCCTCCTCCTGGAACCAAAGAGATTTTGAATCCTTCCCCCTCCTTCAGTTTTGAGAATGAGATCCAAAAAATTAAGATACCTGTACCATTTTTGGAATTGATAAAAAATGAAGAATTTAAAAAATATCTGACCAAAATGTTACAGCCCGATGCCTCTCCTAATTCCACTGATTTAATAAATCTGCAAGATGAAAAACCAATTGTGATTTTAGACCCTTTGATAGAAGACAGAGATGACTCATCCAATCCCTTCTGTACTTCTCTCAATATCCATGACAAGGTGTTGCATAACTGTCTTTTGGATTCAAGGGCCTCCCATAATCTTATGCCAAAATCTGTTATGGATGAACTTGGACTGGAAATCACCAAAACCTATCATGACTTATATTCTTTTGACTCTAGGAAATTAAAATGTATGGGGGTCATTAAGGATATGGTTGCTACTCTATTTCAGCTGCCCATGAAAAGTATACTTATGGATGTTGTGGTGGTTGATGTTCCTCCCAAGTTTGGCATGCTCTTGTCAAGGTCTTGCATAAAAATAATTGGAGGAACCTTGTAGATGGATCTCTCATATGCAACTATCCCAGTGTTTGGTGGGGAGTATAGAAGACTTTACAAAGAAGCCCAGCTGGCTTACATTATTAGTGATGAAGCAAACCCTGCTAATCATCTTGTTTTTTCTCTCGATACCGATTTGGGGTCTGGCATTTTGCATCTCACTGATGCTTCTGAAACTCCTCTTGAAATAAGAAAAAAGTATGCTACCTTGTCTGAAGAACCTCCTCTAACCAATTCTGTTTGGAAGATGTTCTTTGATGGAGCCTCTTCTAAGGAAGGTGTCGATGCTGGAGTGCTCTTTGTCTCACCAACTCAAGAAACCATATCTTTGTCATACAAACTAGAATTTGAAACTACCAACAATGTGGCAGAGTATGAAGCTCTTGTTTTGGGATTGAGAACTGCAAAGGATATGGGGATTAAAAATTGTCAGTATTTGGAGATGTTGAATTGATAGTCCATCAGACCAAAAATCTTTGCCAAACTAAGCACCCTAGGCTTATATCTTATAGAAATGAAATATGGGACCTAATGGAGAATTGTTTCTCTGAGTATGACATCTCTTTTATTCCACGAGAAGAGAATTATGTGGTTGATTCTTTGGTTATATCAGCAAGCAATTTCAGGATACCCATACCGCCAAAACTCAAGTATGATGTAGAATTCAAATACAAGCCTTCTATACCGGACAATGTCAAATATTGGAAGGTGTTTGAAGATGATTTAGAACTTAAAAAAATTCTTGAGTCTGTTGATGAATTTGTTGCATTACACATTGATCAGGATCTTGATTCTAAAATTAATCCATATGCTGATGTTTTCCTTAGCAGAATTGTTAATCATCATATCGTGCAGCTGCCTAGCAACCATATTCCAAAAGGACTAGTTCCTTTGGAAAAATCATTTGATGAAAATGATGTGGCAGTAAAAGGGAAAGTGTCTACTGACGATGATGATATAACTGAGTGCAATTTGGGAACAGAGAAGGATCCAATATATGTCAAGTTGTCAAGCAGCCTATCAAGAGAGCAGAGGGATAAATATGTCAAATTGTTGAAGGATCTTGCTAATGTATTCGCATGGACTTACGAAGATCTCTGAACTTATGACACAAACATTATAGAGCACAAGATTCCATTAAAAGAAGAGACTAAGCCCTTCAAGAAAAAGTTGAGGAAAATAAATCCCATGTTATTGCCTATCATGGAAAAGGAGGTAAAAAAGATTTTAGATGCAAAAATTATTGTTCCTTTGAGATATTCCGAATGGGTGGCTAATTTTGTCCCCGTGAGGAAAAAGAATGGAGAAATCAGACTCTGTGTCGATTTCTGGAATCTGAACAGAAGTTCTAAAAAGGATAAATACCCTTTCCCCAAGATGGAGCATATATTACAGAGGGTGAAAGGTGCAGCCCGGATGTCTATGGTTGATGGTTTTTCTGGCTACAACCATATTTCTATTTTGCTAGAGGATAGAGAGAAGATGGATTTTACCACTCCTTGGGGTACATTCATGTACACCAAGATGCCCTTTGGTTTGATGAACGCGGGGGCAACCTTTCAGCGAGCTATGGACATAGCATTTATTGGAGACAAGGACAAGTTTGTTGTTATCTACTTAGATGACATAATTGTGTTCTCTCAATCTAATGAAGAGCATTGTGATCATTTAAGAAAGGTATTCTTAAAATGCAGAAAAATTGGCCTCTCTTTGAATCCGAAAAAGTCATTGTTCACCATGAAAGAAGGAAAATTATTGGGGCATATCATGTCAGATGAAGGAGTGAGGATTGATTCTAGCAGGGTTGAAGCCATACTAACCTTAGCACTGCCTAGATCTAAAAAGGAGGTTCAATATTTTCTAGGAAAGGTTAATTTCTTGAGAAGGTTTGTGTCGAATTTTGCTAAGTTGCTCAGGTATATCACAGCCATGTTGAGGAAAGATAATGAAATCAAGTGGATTGTTGAGGCTCGTAGTTCTTTTGATCAAATAAAGAAATCTTTAACAGAAGCCCTGGTCCTAGTCATCCCAGACTACTCCAAGGACTTTCTTATTTTTTCTTTTTCCTCTTTTGATACAGTAGCAGCAGTTTTGTTGTCGAAGAACTCTGAAGGCTTAGAGCAGCCCATTGCCTTTTTCATCTAGGCTTTGAGAGATGAAAAATTAAAATATGACATTATGGATAAGCAAGCCTATGCACTCGTTAAAGCTCTTAAGTCCTTCAGAGTTTATGTGCTTCATTCAAGAGTTATTTCTTATGTTCCATCAGTTGTTGTAAAATAAATTCTTATTCAGCCTGATATTGACGGAAAACACAGTAAATGGATTGCTAAGATTCTTGAATTTGATTTAGAAATCAGTCCTACCAAATTGGTCAAGGGCCAGGGTTTAGCCAAGCTATTAGCTGAATCAAATTGCTCAGCGTTGGGAGTAAATTTCATTGACTCGTGTTCAGAAAAGTAGCAGACTGAATTAAGCAGCAGAGGTGCTCAAGCCAGCCCTGCATTGGCAAATTGCATTTGGTACAAGGACATTATATTTTTCTTGCAGAATCTACAACCTCCAAGTGGTATGGAAAAGAATAAGGGGACAGCATTAAAACTCAAATCGATAAAGTATTGCTTGGTTGATCAAATTTTGTATTGGAAGGATCCATTGGGAGTGTTATTGAGATGCCTAGACCCGCAAGAGGCCCAAAGGATTATGTCTGGTTTTCATGACAATTTGTGTGGGGGGCATCATTTTTGGAGGATTACTACCTACAAGATTCTCAGGGCTAGATATTTTTGGCCTAGTCTGTTCATAGATGTTTGTGTTAAGATCAGAGCATGTGTTAAATGTCAGAAATTTTCTGGGAAGCAACAACTTAAGTCTTTGCCATTAAAGCTTGTAGCAATTTCAAGACCTTTTCAATAATGGGGCTTAGATTTTATCGGGGAAATTCATTCCACTTCCAGTGGCCAACATAGATGGATCTTGATTGCCACAGATTACTTCACAAACTGGATAGAGGCTATCCCTACCAGGAATACTTCTCACAATGTGATCATTGGTTTCCTTGAAGACATTATAGCAAGGTTTGGTTGTCCGAACATATTTGTCACTGAAAATGTTGCATCCTTCAAGGCTAAGCCATTGATTCAATTATATGAACAATATGAGATCACATTGATTCATTCAACCCCTTATTATCCACAAGGAAATGGGCTTGCAGAATCCTCAAACAAAAGCCTTATAAAGATTGTTAAGAAGCTGTTGGAGGATAACAAAAAGGCATGGGATTCAAAACTCAAGTTTTCTTTGTGGGTTGACAGAGTGACAACAAAGAGGGCCTTGGGACTTTCTCCTTTCTAGTTGGTATATGGAGTTGAGGTCGTTTTTCCCTCTCAACTCACCTTGCCTGTTGCAAAATTCTTCCAAGAATATCAAGGGGAGCCGGATGATATGATCAAGAGGATTCAACAGTTGGTTGAAGTGCAGCAGACCCGGGAGTAGCTGGTAGATAAGGCATACGATCATCAACTGAAGATCAAGCAGGCATTCGACAAGAAGGTGAAAAAAGAGGATTTCCAATTGGGCGATCTGGTGCTCAAGTGGGATGCACCGAGGTAGGATAAAGGCATGCACGGTAAATTCGAAGCTTTATGGATCGGTCCTTTCAAAATCTCTGAGGTATTCCCTAATAACACTTTCAAGTTGCAGAATATGGAGAATGAAGAGGTTTTTAGTGGCCCTATAAATGGGCATTTCCTGAAAAAGTACTTTGCTTGAGCCAGGAGTGGCTCTTTACATCATTGTAAATATCATTTTCTTTTAGTTTTGTGTTCCAATAACTGCCCCCGTAGCCCTAGGATAAGGCACTAAATCTACTCATTCTTGGCAGCCCATAGGGGGCATGCCATCCCCTATGGAGCCACTATTATCACACTAAATCGCCTTGGGTCTCTTAGTTTATTTTTGTTAAAAAAGAAAAATTAAAAAAACCTTAGATTCTTATTTTCTCTTTAAAATGAATTTCTCATCCATTAAATGTTAATTATGATAGGACCCCTTAGGATGACTAAACCTTTGATTCATAGCTCATGTGTTGATCCACAATTCAATTTTTGGTCCTTAAACCCTTATGAGCTCATGGTCTATTCTTTTTGTCCCCTCTCATGATTCATCCCTAGGTTGATACCTCCCATGACCAGGCTAATGTGACACACCTCTCTCATCACTCATGACCTCGCATGCATACCTCATCATCCCCACTCACCTATCCAATCATTTTTTGATTTGGAGAACACTACCCACTCAGCAGGCATTTCCATAGTGCTTGTCACAATTATCATGCACCCACTCCAAGTCATGATTGCCATGACTGATACCTTAACCCTTGTTTTCAATGCCTAAAGTCGGTTGAAATGCTTTCAAAATATCTTGCATTTATGATCCTTGGTAATGGTTTCTAAATTTGAAAAGTTCAACAGTGATGTGTTGCGTAAGTTTTCCAGTTCAGTTCAGGCGATCGCTTGTCGACTAAATCTGATGCCGTGAGAGATTTCAGGGCCGAAGTTTCCTCAATCTCACCCTAAGTTCACGCTGAGGAGCTCAACAGTTGTCGACTTCACAGGTATCCTATGCAACCTCCTTCGCATATTAATTTTCATAGGAGATTTGCGCTCGGGTTTTGGTTTGCTAAGCTTGCAGGGTAGTATGGGAGCCATACTTGCATTCCTATAAACATCTTCGCTCGTATCCATAGTCTGATTATTGTGCTTAGTCATAGCCTTTGAAAATCACAGGCCTGAAATAGCCCATCCTCTGTGTATGTGTTGTGCTACGCAGAGGTGATGCTCAAACATCTCTGATTATCCTTGGCTTATTTTCATCTTGTACAAAGAGTCAGTTCGGAATTACTTCCTCATAGTCTACACTCTGAAAACCTGTATGAGCCTGAAAGTCCATTTCTCATATCCAAGTTCATTTTCTAAGCACTGTTAATTTGGAGGGACATCCTTGTGCTTTTGAGACTTAAATTGAAGTTTTATGGTCAATAGCATCCCTTACAGCTTCTTAATAACCCTCTTTCTAAGTCATGGAGACCCCTCAATCGAAGAAAATACACAAAGGTGGCAAGATAGTTCGAACAGAACCTATGGACATGCGCCTTTTTGACAGAGAACCCATGGCAAGGGAAATGTTTCGAAGAGCAGGATGCCTCTCTTTCTGCCAGAACATGCATAGAGGCCACTCAGAAGTAGCAAAACAATTTGCACTAAATTTTGATGGCAAGAAAACCAGAGTTGGAGATTTGGAATTTGAGGTGACTAAAGCCTCCATCTCAGCTGCAACAGGGATTCCCATTTCAGGAGAAAATTGGTTCAAGGCCATGGTATTGAGTTCACCTTTCGTTAAAGATCTTTTCAAGCCTGAATACCAAGCCAATGATTTATCTAAGAATGTCCTAAGGAACCAGTTGATTGACCAGTTTGATAGAATGTTGAAAATCATACAGTTATATTTTAGTTGTGAAGGGAGATTTAACACCCTATACCATTACCACATAAGGTTTTTGTTGCATTTTACTGGTAAGGTTCAAATGAATATTCCATATTACCTGCTGAGAAGTATAGGTAAAATGGCAGATAGGATGCAATCCAAATCCAAGGATGTGGACTCCAGTCTTTTCCACTCTAGAATTATCAGGATGCTTGTCTCTGAAGAGTTGGGAAAGAAAGAGATCTCCTGGGAGAATTTTTTGGTCTCTTCTCACTTTAAGCTGGACCCAACACCTACCCCCCAATCACAAATTGCAGGCTCTTCATCACCTACCAGTACTAAAACAGGGATTAGCAAGAAGAGAAAGGGCAGAGCCCCTGTTTCAAATATCAATAAGCAGGTCAGAGAAGCTGAGGAGGAGGTTTGTCCTTCCCCACATAGAGATTTATCACCACCACCTCCACCAGGGTTAGAAGAAGTTCCATATTCTACCAAGGTGACATCAAAAAAAGGGAAGAAGATTCTCTTTCCCTCTCCTTCTCCAACAGATAAAATAAAAATACATGGTCCACTTTGCTCAGATGAATGAACTCATGACTGGCTACAACCATACCCTGGACTTGGCAAGGTTCGCAGTGAGAAAGGATCTGCCTCTTCATAAACAGCTGAAGAATCTTTACAGACAGAACAGGGGTCTCTAGGCTCAGAACAAGAAGCTAAAGGCAGAACTAAAGCATTTCCAAGATGAATTAACCCAAAATAATTTACAGGTGTTGGTTGAGGCTGCCATTGAAGATGACAAACTAGTAGCTAAGGAGAGCACAACTATACTGAAGAAGCCTACCAATGTTAAGAAGAAGAAGTCTACCGAGTTAGCTGGAGACACTCTTTCCACCAGGAAGAGTGTGAGGCTAAGTGTTAAAATGACAAAGTAGTTGGTAGTGGTAAACCCCATTTTTGAAAGTTGTTCCTTCTTGGGAAGGTTAACTGATATGCACATATTAAGTTTTGCCACCTATATAGGCTTCTAGGTGTTTAGCTATATGAATTTTGGAATTTTTACCAAGTACCAGTTTCACTCATTGGTAAAAGCACCTAAGTAAATTGATTTTTCATCATGGAAGGACACAAATAGCTCTACACACGTTCAAGAGTCAAAGATGTTGCATTTTGGCATAGCCACCCAAACCCTTATGCAGACGCAGTGTAGGTGGTGTTGCGTAATATTTTACAAAATGCAGAATTGTTACACAGGCGCTACCCACAGGTGATGCATAATATCTTACAGAGAGAAGGTTTACACACATGCGCTACTCAATTTTTCAATAGAGGACAAATGTAGCCGCAGACATGCAGCACAGGGGTGCTACCCATAGGCGCTACCTTCTCTACTTGTTCCATTCTAGGGGGCACTACACAGAATTTCTACCCAAGGGAGTATCCAGCAAACACCAGGGATCTAGGAAGACTAAGCCAATAGTTTTGGATAAGTTAATAATGGAATAAATGACAGAAATAGCAGTTGGCATGTAGGGAACAACTACAAGCTCCAAAGAGACACATGGAAAAACAGGAGCTGAGCAGCAAAAGAGGATCAAAGCAATTAGAAGCATGATTGGGTTCAGTCACCAACACTTCCCTATTTTATAGCATAGGCTATTATATTAGTTGTTAGAATAAATAAATGTTATGAGATTTTTAAGGAAAAGAGGCCAACTCGTGCCTCCAGTTGTTGCCTCCCTTTCTTGTTATAAATATATAGGTGAATTGCTTTAATGGGTTCGGATGGGTAGAGCAAGGCTCCCAAGAAACTGTAATATTTTTTATAAAGTGACTATGATCTAGTATGTACTGGACTTAAGACTTTTTTACTAATAGAAATCAACTCCTATTTCAGACTATTTTCTTCTAATGCTAAATGTTCATATTTGAATGCTTCATATTAATGACTATGGTAATGATATGATGGATGTTTGATCATTTTATTGTCATGGTGTTTATTTAGCTCCTTAGTTTCTAATTTCAAGAAGATCTTGTTTTAAGAAACTTTCTTCCTTTGGGATTTTGTGGACCTGATGTTTGCAGTAGCTCTTAC
>ML801413.1:32120-44581 GCA_009831015.1 Picea engelmannii | reverse complement strand
AATTAGCCAAGACCTTATTTGTTGTTACATGTTAGCCCTGTTTCTGAGTGAGGATATTATCATTCCGAGTTTTTCCATTCGACCTTTCAAAAAACATTCATACTTTCACATATCACCTGATGGGTATTGGGCTTACCTTCCTTGCAATCAGAAGGTGACTTCTAGTGCTAACAGGTGTGACAACCAGAGTTGCATGAAGTTGTCAAAGAATCTGGTGTTCCATGATAGGTCGAAGCATCTCGAGATAAAATATCATTATATCATGGATATGGTGCAGAGGGGAGAAATGAGGCTCTAGTACATGACTGTCGAGGATCATGTTGTAGATGTGTTGACCAAGCCACTCTCAAGGATGAAGTTTCAGCACTTCAGGGACAATCTTGGCGTAGTCCCTCTTCAGAGGGAGTGACGAGGTACATATGCACTGCGAGGTAGTGGATGTCATGGGGACATGTTGTAGCTATTTGAGAGCTACCCACATGGCTTGGATGCATTGGTTCTGAACTCATAGGGGTGCACATGATGAGGTACAGATTCATTTTGGGGTAGTGGATGTCATGGTGACATGTTGAAGCTATTTGAGAGTTACCCACAGGCCTTGGATGCATTGGCTATGAAGTCATGTTGTACTATGGATATTCGATGATGTATAGATTCATATGTTCAACAATCAATGGTCATGAGTTCGTGTGGCAACAAAGGATACCTTCCTATTTAAGAGGGAGTGTTGATATTTATATGTAACTATGCAAGATATTATTTTGTATTTGTATTGGTCAACCCTCAAGAAGGTTCTTATTGTATAAATCGGCTCAAAAGAAATTATCGTTTTATTGTTATCCTTATTATAAAAGTAAAAACGACCCCTCTTAGAGTTTCACATTTTCAAGAGTCAAGTTATGTTTATAAATAGAGAGATCGAGTTCCTCTCATTTGTACACAGACACAACTCTCCTTCTCTTGTTTATTTGGTGCATAGTAAAGGAGGTCTAGCACATGAGGTCTTGGTTTCTTTGTCTTTGGTATCTTCGTCTTTGTCCATTTGTGGAGAGTTATAACGTGGCATTGCACTAGTTGAAGGGATCTATATTGAAGAATTGGTTGTTTGCTTTTCTCCCCCACGAGGGTTTCCCAGGAGTGCCTAGCCTCTAGTTCTACTAGTCTACCAAGGTGTCTTTTCATGTGGGGTCGAACTTACTTTCTAGAGCCTTTTAATACTTTATTATTATTCTCTTTGGGCTGACTTCTCTTCTAGGGTTTTCACACATCTATTTAATGGTTCTCTTACTTCCTGAATATTCTATTCTAAGTACAAAGGTTATACTTGGAGGTTAATACCTCCCATCGCTACTAAAACATCAACACTCCTTCTTCGCTATGGAGGTATTAACTAAGATGTTCTTCATGTAATGGTATAAAACACATCCATCCATATCACATGGCATTGGAAAGACTCACATGGTCTTGCAGACAAGTCTACAGGTAGCATCACCATATCCACACATGATATCTCATGATCAAATAGATCACGTAACAAGTAGCATGGCCAAACAGGCCATCTCATGATCGAACAGATCATGTAACAAGTAGCATGTCCAAACAGACCATCTCATGATCAAACATATCATGTAACACGTATCATTTCCAAACACATCATCTCATGATTAAACAAATCATGTAACAAGCATCACCATCATAGCCGCATAGGATCTGTCATAGTCACACACACATACTATTTGATGGTCATGTCACAGTCATGCATATGGGGTCTCATCATCCTTTTGGGATTTATGTCATCACGAGGCTTCATCTAGTTCATATAGAACTAAGAAACTCGCCATCTCACACATAATTTGGCATCTAGTTCATAAATAAATAGTAACTCGACCTCTCACGCAAAATCTGACATCTAGTTCATAAAGAACTAGTAACTCGCCAGCTCACACAGAATCTGGCATCTAGTTCATAAAGAACTAGTAACTCATCATCTCACACAGAATATGACATCTAAATCATAAAGAACTAGTAACTCGCCAACTCACACAAAATTTGGCATCTAGTTCATAAAGAAGTAGTAACTCATCATCTCACACAGAATCTGACATCTAGTTCATAAAGAACTAGTAACTTGTTAGCTCACATAGAATCTGGCATCTATTTCATAAAGAACTAGTAACTTGTTAGCTCACATAGAATCTGACATCTAGTTCATAAAGAAGTAGTAACTCGTCATCTCACACGGAATCTAACATCTAGTTCATAAAGAACTAGTAACCTCTAGTTGGCACACCAGGAAACCAGTCCATAGTGACCATGCATATAATCACAAGGATTAGGTGATGTAGTGTGCACACACTACCCATCTATCCCAAGGCTAGGAAACACCTCCAACCACATAGGTTGGCCCACCAGCATGAAAATTTGGGTAACTTGCCAGCCCCGAAGGCTCAGCATCTGCTGACCTTGTTCGAGGTCATGTTGACTGGTGTCGTAGTCAGTAACGTGCGTACTAGACTATTTCACTCGAGTAGAAATATCTCAGCGTACCAGACTATTTCACTAGAGTAGCTATGTGTACCAGACTATTTCACTAGAGTAGTAATATCTCAGTTTACCAAACTATTTCACTGGAGTAGTTATGTGTACCAGACTATTTCACTAGAGTAGCAACATCTCAGCGTACCAAACTATTTCACTAGAGTATCTATATACAAGGTTGTTATCTAGAGTCACATATGTAACACATCATACCTTATCACAAGGGTACGTCCTTCCTGATCACACCAAGCTTGTCCTTGAAGTACTCTATATTCACTCTCGACAAAAGCTTGATCAACACGTTTGTTATCTGCTCATATCTAGCGACATATCGGAGCTTCATTGCTCACGTCTACACCATACCTTTAATATAATGGTACATGATATTGATATGGTTGGACTTGTCATGAAACATCATGTTATATGTCAAATTCACACAACTCTAGTTGTCACACCAGATACAAGTCGCCTCTAACTCGATATCAAACAATCCCGCAAGCAACTTCTGAAACCACGCTGCTGTGATTCTAGCTAAAAACATTGTTATGTACTCTACCTCAGTCGTACTAAGCACCACACTCATCTGCTTCCTTCTAAACCATGAGATCATAGCTGATCCTAAACTGAAGAAACATCCATATGTACTATTCCGGTCTGCAACACTTTCGGGTACCTCATCACATGTTTTGTTGCAATCAAGTGAACATGTCTCGGCTCATCCATATACTGACTCAATGTGTTCATCGCAAAACATATATATGGCCTTGTTTTTGTTAAGTACATCAACAAACCAATCATTTGTCTATACATGGTGGCATCGATTGTCTCTGGATATTTATCACTCAATAACTTCATATTTGTCACCATCTGTGTAGGCATGTCTTTACAATCCATCATTTTGAATCTCTTCAGAATATCTACAGCATATTTTATTTGGTTGAGGAAAATCTCACTCGGTATTTTCCATACCTATAGACCTAAGAAATAAAGATCATACCCAGGTATTTCATCTCAAACTCTATAGAAATCTTCCTCTTACTCTCGGTGATGAGCTTCTCGTCTTTTGTTAGAAACAGGTCATCCTCATATAACAGTAATATCATTGGTCCACCATCCACAACCTTGTAGTAAAGGTTGGAATCTTCTTTACTCTTGGTAAAGTCCAAGCTCATCGGTAAATTGTTTGATCTAGCATATCATGCCATGGGTGTCTACTTAGGCCCATAAAAAAATTTATTCAATCTGTAGACATGAGACTCCTTCAGAATATCTACAGCATATTTTCTTTGGTTGAGGAAAATCTCACTCGGTATTTTCCATACCTATAGACCTAAGAAATAAAGATCATACCCAGGTATTTCATCTCAAACTCTATAGAAATCTTCCTCTTACTGTCAGTGATGAACTTCTCATCTTTTGTTTGAAATAGGTCATCCTCATATAACAGTAATATCATTGGTCCACCATCCACAACCTTGTAGTAAAGGTTGGAATCTTCTTTACTCTTGGTAAAGTCCAAGCTCATCGGTAAATTGTTTGATCTGGGATATCATGCCCTGGGTGTCTACTTAGGCCCATAAAAATATTTATTCAATCTGTAGACATGAGACTCCTTCTCATGTATCTTGTGGTTGCTCCATATATACTTCTTCTGACTATTGGAGCAAGTGTCTCGTCATAATATTCTCTCTCTTGCTGGGAGAATCCTCTAGCCACAAATCAGGATTTTTGCATCTCTATTCTACCATCAGCAGCATGTTTGATCTTGTAGATTAATTTGGAAGTCACCACTGACTTCCCTTCTAGTCTCAAGGAAAAAAATACATATCCAAGTCCTTCTGACTGGCTTCCTCCTCTGTCATTGAAACAAGGGAATATTCTCAGGAGGATTGATATCTCCTCGAAGCCTCTAAAGATTTGATATAGCCTCCTCAACTCATGGAACTTTTTTGTCAGTCATGGAAGATGTCTCTCTCCCCCATCTGAATCTGAGGAGGAATATTTTCCGAATGAAAGTCTCTAATCCACTAACTCTCTCTGACATCATATTCACTCTGAGTCTCCATGCTCCATCTGAAGCTTAACTCCCTATGAGTGTTATAATATTTGGAGCCATCTGCTCCCTCTATATGTGATGATTTCCTCTAAAGTATCCTATGAATGGTCTTGAGGAGGTTTCTCCTCCTTACTGGATCGTGAGGGTTGACTCCCTCTGAACTCTAGCTCCTTCTGATCTAGTACTTGGTGCCATCATCTGCCTCACCACTAGTGGAGTCATCTGCTCCTCGTGATATGTCTTATTAATGATATATGTATTTGCATCCTACAAAGTGGCACCTGTCTGTCAATCCTGGAAGATGTCTCTCTCTCCCATCTGAATCTGAGGAGGCATACTTTTTGAATGAAAGTCTCTAAGACACTAAATCTCTCTGAGATCATATTCACTCTGAGTCTCCATGCTCCCTTTGAAGCTTAACTCCCTCTGAGTGTTATAATCTTCAAAGCCATATGCTCCCTATGTATGTGACGATTTCCTATGAAGTCTCCTATGAATGGTCCTAGGGGGGTTGTTGCTCCTTACTGGATCGTGAGGGTTGAATCCCTCTGAAATATAGCTCCTTCTGAGATAGTACTTGGTGTGGCCGCCTACCTCACCACTAGTGGATTCATCTTCTCCTCATGATATGGATTATCAATGCTATATGTCTTTGTATCCTACAAATTTTCACGGGACCATGTTGGTCTCTTTCTGGTTACTGAAACAATTATGGGTAGGCCCTTCTAGCTCTACTAACTCTTCTTAATGATATGAAGAGTGATCAACTGCACTAGAGGGATTTGTTTGGTCATCTTTGGAGCCTTCGTCTCCTCCATATGAGATACTTTGTATTTCGCAAAAGTACCCTTCTTCGTCCTCTTTTTCTTTGATACATGGATGTATGCGGTCATGTATACAACTTATTATCTGGGTAGTCTACTCCATGTCCCAAACTAGAGACCATATAATATGTTTCCTCCTACAACCATCACTATATCTTCCCTCATAGTTATCACATGTGACCTGCCTAGAACAAGACTAACGAAAAGGGAAAATAATAGACAAGAATAATACTCTTATAATAATAATAATAACAATAATGAGAACAATCGTCACAGTAGCTCCTTCTCGGAGCTATCACCTGTGACATGCTTGGAACAAGATCCAAAATAAATAAATAAATGCAATAATGAGAAATAGGAACAACCCCCTTCTAGTGTTGTGACCAATCATTCCTCCATGGTAACCTTCCCGGAACAAGTAAACAAGAACAATAATAGCAAAAGTATTTCCACTATAATAGCATTTTCATAAGAACATATCTATGTTAACAAGAATAAAAGACAATTTTATGGTAATCAACATATCATTACCAAGGTGACCTACCTAGAAGCAAAACAAGAAGTATCTCCTAAAGGAGATGTTAGTTCATCTTGCAAACACGTACAATGAGCACTTATATCAATAGTACTCACATACTACCAAGTATTCATTGTATCTAGTAGTAATAAGACCTTTCAAGGATTGTTGTCACAACTATAGTGTTTACTTGTAATGTAGAAATTATCAAACTTGATATGTGCAAATTGGAAACTTATCAATTTAATCAATCAAACCTGGAACCTGGAGTCTTATCTTCAAGAATGAGTATTGTTTTTTTTCTTTCGAGTCTCCTTCACTCAAGATGACAAGTATTCTCTCCAACATGTCCTGTGTACTAAGACAATATGCTTTCTTGACAAAAATCTGAGTTAGGGAATATAATGCAAGTAAACTCGAAAATCTCAATCTTAATCAATCTAATACTTCAACTAGATTCATCTTATAACTTTAACTTTGACCAAGGGTTAGTATGATAATCATAACTTCAATAGATCAAAATACAACTAGATGTTCATAAGATCACAATAATCCCATAAAAACTAAAGGCATATCAAAACAAGTGAACCTAGAGTGTGTTGTTACACTGAATGTGTTGGATCTGAGATCCTCTGGATCTACAATTGTTTCTTGGAAAAAACATCCCTTCTCCTTTGAATACCCTTAAGATAATGATACATTTTAAACACATACAGCTACATACCTCTAGCAGGAGTGGAAAACAGTGGTAAGCAACGATGAATCTTACAACTTCAACTTGCTCCAACTTGCAATATGAAGATAGTTGGAGATGCACTAGGGTAAGGCACACCAGGACTACTAAAATTTAGTCCTAACACTTCCTAGAAAATTTCACTACAACTGGTACTGCAACCAGTATTGGCACTGTAACTAGTATTGCAACTGGCACTGTAACTAGTGTTGCAACTAGCACTGCAATTGGTGTTACAACTGACACTGCAACTGGTGTGAAGTAACTAGCATGAAGCAATTGGTATTGCAACTGCAACTGGTACTGCAACTACAATTAATACTGCAGACCTAGGGATTTATGAGGAAACCGTATTTTTTTAATTTCAGAATTTTGGAGATCTGATCCGGGGGAAAGATGCACCCTACTTAGGCGACCTTCATGGTGGGTTCAGTAAGTGCTCAACGAGCTTGACAATGGGGGAAACTGAGGATCTTCCTTCCAGTGGTTATACTGTTATGAAGGAAACCAGCTTTGATTCCATGTTAAAATTTTGGTATGCTTGTTTAACCATAGAAAATTTCACATCATTGTCACCCAACCATAGGCATTCACTATGCCACCCCTGAGCACACTAACCTTTTATTAGATAGAATGATTCTGGAAAATACACACTAGAACCAACATATAAACCCTAACCAAAAACACAAATGTTGCAAGAGCAGCACAATACCAAGAGAACGTACCTCTACTAATAGAAGTGTATTTTTACCAAGAGAAGAACACAAGAGAGGTACCAGAAAGACTGAGATTACACCACGGAAATTGTTGCACCACCCTCTCTAGAGTTGTGCCTCATTTTTCTCCCACTATATTTGTTGCTCCTCAAACTTGTTCCCTCCTTCTGATGAGTGAGAGTGTGTACAAATAAGGAGCACCTAGCCTCTATTTATATTAGTCTACCAAGGTGTCTTTCCATGTGGGGCCGACCTTACTTTATGGAGCCTTTTAATACTTTATTATTATTCTCTTTGGGACAACTTATCTTCTAGGGTTTTCACACATCTATTTAATGGTTCTCTTACTTCCGAAATATTCTATTATAAGTACAAAGGTTACAATTGGAGGTTAATACCTCCCGCAATTACCAAAACATCAACACCTTGGACGTGGGTGATTCAGATTATGAATTCGAATAATAGTGAACTATATTTTTTGTTTAAACCCTCAAGGATTTGTGTTTTCTTTCCAACTTTGGATAATGAATCGAATTTGGGAGATTTACCTCAGAGTCAGTGTGACCGTCGAGGGGTTTTGAACATTAGCATTTCAAGGAATAAGGGGATTGTTAAGATCTCACCTCATAGCAAGTTCTATTTGTTCATTCACAACAATGTTTTGAGCGATGATTTCCCAAGAATTCTCGAGTTGTTCTCTAGTTTGGGTTGTATCCAATATGAAATTGAATAATCAAAAGGTAACACTAGTATGGTCTGTGAAACCAATTCTAGCATTAGGTTATTGTCTTGACGGAAGAGTCATACACAACAATCAGAATGATTGAAAGGAAAGAGGAAGGGACAATAGGAGAAAGAATGAGGTTCAAGGAAAAGGATCAATCCACTTGTTGCAAAGGGGGTAATCTTGCATACCAAAACGGGGCTAACGAGACAAAGAATAATAGGATTCCAGACTAGCTAAAAGTTTCTTCAGCTATTTCAATAGCATAAATTAGCATCTGACTTGCAATATCAAATTGACCCAAAGCTTTAGGATACAAGAAAAACACCTCAGTCATGAATATCACAAGTGCTAAAATTATGTAAATTAGTAACAAAAATAGAGAAATGAAAAAAGTAAAAAAAATAAATAAAAGAACAGCAAAAAGAAGAGAAAAAATGAAAGGAGAAAAACAATATAGGTGCGTTGTTGTCCACCTGAATACTATTAAAACTTCCCTAGTATGGTCACCAAAAAATGTTGACAAGAGGAAATGAACATTACTGTGTCAACTTTTCGACCTATTGGTCAGCTAAACCAATAGGAGGCAGGAATGATCACCCTTATTTTATAGCCTAAGTCTTAACACAATCTCTACCTTCATGATAATTTAGGAAAAATAACATAAAATAAAACTATTCTAAACATATAACAAACATAACATCGTATATGTATCCACTAATAACTTTAACAAACACATGAAGGGTATCTTCTTGCCACTTTAAATGTTTATGTGAATTTTTATTAACAGCAAGATCTAAAACACAATGAAGATACTAACACATAACATCAAGTAAAAAACAGAAATTGAAATTTGTATAACAAAAGTATAAAATTTGATATATACAACGAATGAGAATGACATTCAAGTGAAAGAAGGAAAGACAAGAACTCAAAACAAAGAAATGTGGAAATGAAAAAACCAATCTGCTTTATTCAATGTTTTCTTCATAGGTACTTTAGAATGACGGCCTTAAAGCTCTTTCAGACTTCTGCGAGAGTCTAGACCAGAATAGGTTCTTCCATAGACAACTAGTGTTTACAAGACTGCTTGGCTACTATGTAAATGACATACAAAAGATTTAGATTGACAAAGTTGGAACAGGCTTCTATGAATGGACTTTGGACGTTGGTATTCTGGATGAGCTAATGGTGGAAACAATAAATAATTTTTCTTATGTGACCAAATAGTAAGATATACCTTTTGCAAAGTTTGACCTCCCATTTTTCCATTTAAAAGGAACTTCTGCTATCAACGGAATTGTTAGACCCTAGTAGTTCTTAGTGCAATGATAATAAAATGACTTTAAAAACAAGAAAAATGTTTTACAAATACCATAGGGAGTGTGTAAAAAGGTGTTTCTACTTTCTAAGGCTTCAACCTTTATATTGTTTGTTACCAAGAAGTTGGTAACTTCCAATATCCATTATGAACTGAAAAGATATTAACTAACTGTTAATATGTGGTTATATGGACGGACCACAAGTTATTTTTATAACTTCAAAATGACCCGGAAAGAGGCATAAGAATATATCAAATATAACGAATCTTAAAATATGGGTTTTAAACAAAAGTAAAAAATGGGGGCCTCCCTTATCCATAGGATTTAACAAGCTCTGGTAAAATCATCATCGATATATGTAGTATAATACCAGATTTAATCATACAACATAGCCATTGTATTCACACAAAGTTCCATATATATAAAAAATCAAATAAGTCTGCAAACTATATCATTATTTGCACTGTTCATAACATCATTAACATTCACTCCATAGTCCATATATACATATTATTTGACCATCCAAACTGTAAAATTAAATATCAATTTTGGAAATGAAAACCTGAATGAAACAGATACCCATGTGAGCTAATACCACTGAGTTTTTAATAGTTGTGAGTCTCTTTATATGCATGTATAACCACAATAACATAATTGTCATTTACTACTGGTATGTTGCCTATGTAACACGAACCCGACCCACGAACTAAATTAGAATGATAACCAGAGGCAGCAAAGATAGTCAACAACTCATTTTACTTTAAAACCAAACACAAGTATCAAATGTGTACAGTTAAAATCGAGTGTTCATAACCAATGGGTAAGGCATCGAGTTAATGGATTAAGAGAACAAAACTTGGCTTTGTGTCAACTCCATATTAAGCATTAAAAGAATTACTATTCGTCTTTATACTTGGAAGCAAAAAGCATTTTTTGGCAGAATAAGAAGTTTTTAACTATCAATTACTTGATCTCCCTCTCTATATATAAAATTATTTTATTAAAAATGGATATTGAAATATTTTATTTATGGCCGATATTGAAACATTGTTTTGTTATTAATATTTTTTTAAATGTCATGTGTGGACTCCATGTTAAACACGGAAAAAATTACACATCTCCCTCATACTAAATTGTAAAAACCACCTTTCAACACAATAATATAAAGATATAACTAATCATTAAATCCACCCCTTCAAAAGTTAAAATACTCTTTATATTAAAAAAAACATAAACATGTGTTTTATATACTTAAAACAAAACACATAAACACGTACTTTATATACTTAAAGCAAAACATAAGGTAGTGAACGAACAATCAATAAAATCATTACTAAGGGGTTGACCCTTTCAAAAGGGAAAAATAATAATTTAGGGATATAACCATTCATTCAGTTCACCCCTTCAAAAAGTAAAAATTAATAATTCCAAACAATGTTTGGATCCCCATGAACACATTGTGGTATGGAGTAGATTACACGTGAGTTCTCAGTGGTGGTGGTGGTCATATATGTTTATTCATTATTTCTTCCATTAATCTCATGAACATGAAAGATTGTGTGTACATATTTGTTTGCATCTTCATCTGATGATGATTAATTTAAAGCCTGCCATGGGATTGGAAAAAAAGCTACACGAAGCCTCTTTCATCCGTAAGCAATATTTTCCCGCCATTCAAAAGATGTTTTTTAGTTGGCAAAGACTCTATGAAACGTCGCAGCAAATGTGTTTTTAAAGATAAAGCCATATCAAGTAGCCTTATGAGGTGTTAAAGTAAATGCTTTTGTAAAGGGTGAAAAATCCATATCAAGCAACAAGAGCATGGAGGACACTAACTTTCAATAATCAAATATTATTATGATAAGGTTATTGCCACTAATCTGAATCTAACTATAATTACATGTTTTTTTCCATCTTATTAGGGTGGTTGGCGTTCAATCATTACCATCTATCTTATCAAATGGTGGATGGTATTGTCATTGATTTCCTCAATTCATTAAGGCGATCAATATGCATCTAACACAAATTTATGTAATGTTACTATTTGGAAATTGTTGGATGTGAAGTAATTTTAAATTTAGTAGTTTTCATTGCAAAAGCAACGGTGTTAAATGCAATGTTATTGGGTGTATAATGTTTATCTTTCGTTAAAGGCACATTTCAATCTAATTGAAGAGTTTAATTATTGAAGTGTGTACAAAACTATCATTGTGAGAATATAGATGTCACACACCCGACCCCCTAAGTATCCCTTTAAGGGATGGGGGTATAATTTTTTCGCTTTCCTACAACTCCTTGAATCCTCGAATGAGGACACCATAGTCGTGTGCTCACTTAGAGCTTTTCAACGACTGAAACCTTGTCCAAAATTGAGTCTTGGTTCGAAATTTATTGCCTTCCAAAGTTTTCGGGGCATCATTGGCCAATGGTCACCCCCTTCGACACGTGGCATCCACGTAGCTTCACCTCTCTCACGCCATCTGACATGGAACGGTCATGCCTGGGTCGTCATCCTCTGACAATGACGTGGTTGTTGGTTGCAGGGAATATCTCTCGGTCTTCACAAATACCGTTTCTTCGGCCCTCCGGTGTTCTTGTACAGGTCTACAATATCTTCGGAGACCCAAAGTCTCGAAGTCTCCTTTCGCTCCAAAATCTATGGTGGGGATCGATCCACCCTTAGATCCGACAGTTGATATTTGCCAGCACAAGGTTTTTCGTTGCCATGGGTCTTATACTAAATTCGCACTCCTCGAGTGTTTTCATCAACTGTCGGGACTTAATCAGTCATTGAGATCTACAGTCCGTGCATTCCAACATGATTGCTTGTTAACTCCTTCCTCATTGCTTGCGTAGATCTTATGCCGACACATAACTGAGCTATCCAACTAATGCAAACGAGTTCCACATGCACCCCGCAGGGTCCCTGCATGCACACCCTGCTCACAGGATCGCTCTGTTCCTCTCCCTTCGAGCCGAAGCGGCTCCTTCTATTCCCTGCTGGGATCGCTGCTGTGAAAATCCCAGTCCA
>ML801413.1:0-25933 GCA_009831015.1 Picea engelmannii | reverse complement strand
GGCATTCATGGCTCACCAGCCTAAGACATTAATTTACATTGAATTCAAATTCAAAATGAGGTTGCGCCTCCCTTTCATCCCTGAATGGGTGCGCGCTGACGTGGCTGACTGGCTGGCATGGAAAGATGCTCCTGCATCACCAACGAACCTGATCAAAGCGCACGACCTCCTAATAATTAACGTCCTTACAACTTCAAATTTTGCTTTCCCTCTCCTTCGTTTATCTATGTCCTCAATGGACAGTTTGATCTCCACTTCCCACAACTCCAGTGAATCCTGGTCACCTCCAAGCCTTGATGATCGACAACTCTGTCTTAATCATTAGTTGTGATGGATGGTTGAGGTTGTTCTCTACTTCACAATCTATTGAAGTTAGACACTTCGACGAAGGAAATTTCAGCACTTCAGCATTTAACACATCCTCCTATATCCTCGTATCTTTCAGAGTCCCAGAGTTCTGAAGTTCCAAAGCTTTGGAATTCCTCGCCACGTACTCTGGCCTTCGGATAGTCTTACCCCTTGTTCCTTACTTTTCCCAAAGTAAGACTTCACCAAAGTACTTACGTTTTCCTCCCACTAGTTGATCGAATGGTTGAGAAAGGATCCCAACAGATCCTGAGATCAACAGCTCACATCACTCTATAATTATTTCCCCTGATCTTACGGTTGGCAGGATTTCACTACTCTAGGATTTCGCGACTTCGCATCCTTTACAGGTCTTAACCCATTTAAGTCTTGAAGGTTTACCTACCAGAAAGGTCATAAAGTAGGGATAACTGCTTGTTGTCAGTTGATGGTACCTCTTACTCTATCCTTCCACTATGCTTGATCTAACAGTTGAGAGATATCCTGAAGGATCCTCAGATCTACCGCTCTCGTTACTTCGTGACTTCAACATTCAGAAGTTCTGGTTGTTTAACGCCTTTTCACTCCCAGATTGAGTCAACGTTGAATTCGACAGTGACATATATCCAACGGTCAGGAAGGATCCCGAAGATCCTTAGATCTATGGCTCACGTTACTTCACGACTGAAAAGATGAACAGGGTTTAACGATAAAGCAGATCCCAAGACAATGGATAGGAAACTACCAGTTGCCTATCAAACTCCCTGGTAACTGTGTCAACAAGTTGGCGGGATTAGAGTGTTGTGAAGTTCTAGCATCCCATAGTCTCAGACCTCTGAAGTCCCAGACCTCCGAAGTCCCGAAGCTCGAAAGGCTTAGCTCCCTTTTGCGTAGTGCAGGGTTTCAAGGTCTCGGTCATATGGGACTTTGGCAAGCCCCAGAGGGCTACACTCTTAAATCTTACCCAAGATTCGGTTAAGTCCATGGAGTCAAACCTGTGGTTACTTGGAAGAATGGTTTGAAGGAAATGCCTTCCATTTATAGGACTCTAATTCTATACAGGAAAGGGATTTCAAGGAATCGATATGACCTGAACAATCTTGTAGAGTCTGTCCCTACTTTGTATTAGAAAAATCGATCCTTGAGCAACCCCTTTGAGGATTTTATAACCAACACAGAAGCCAAAGCCTTATGCACCAAACTCATTTAAAAACCCATTACTGACAGTTTTCCTTTTCTAGACAGAAGTAAGAAGAAAACCATTGACATGAGAGAATATCCAAATGTTCAGTCTGCCAGACCATTAGAGTCACAATTATCTAACATCCAAACAAGATAGAATATTACTCCATCATCTAGCTCAAATGAGCTCATACTATAAAAAACTAGTCAAGACAATATAACATTCAGAGTCACACTTATCTGAAATTGGAATTTAGTTTCCAATTGAATGTGGATGTCTATATTTCCATCCAACCATAGGCTTAGATGCATTCATTCTTATCACTCTGACCACTCTCGTTTCAAGCCATGATACGACCAGGGAGTTCTTTCTCTTTTCCTTGGGTCTTCTGCAAAATCTTGGAGGTCACTCTCTTTCTCACAATAATCTAGCAGTCAAGTTTTCTATCCACCAAGCAAGGGAGCTTGTCATGATCATTCACTCAATCATGCAGATCTATTTATCAGCTTGATTATAAAACACTATCCGGTCTCTTCTGTAACCAGAACAACTTATTTTTTCAATTCTTCTCCAGAACCAAGAGCCTCATGTGTTCTTATTCTTTCTGAATGGTCCCCAGACCCCTTCGTGTGTCTATGCTTCTTCTCTCTCTCTTCATGTCTTCCTTCATGTATCTTCTTTCATGCCTTCCCCCCCTAGGAAGGTTATGGGCCTATCCTCTCCCTTCTTCTATAAGGAACTTGGATCAATCTATACCTACAGGAAAACTACACTTTGTCGTACTTCAGACTGACATTTTTCTGTCTTCTGAGCCACGACCTCCATGCTTCCATTCATTGGCGTAGTTAGTTGTTCAACTACCATTCATTTTCTCATTAATTGATCTTTCCTTGGGATCAATATGAGTCTTATTATTCCATATCAAATATTTCAGCAAAGAGGATTGGGTCATCTTGGCATTATGAACCCTGTCTACATGTTTCCTCACTCTTTCCTCTAGTGGTATCATGGCTAGTAATTCAAGGCTTCACCCCCATAGTCAATTGTTGGAAATCTAAACAATAATACATTTTAATTGTTCACATGTCATGGCATGGTACTCATAAGTAATTATTAATTACAAGCTGGGGGAAACAGGGGTATTACAATCCCCTCCCCCTTCAAAGGAACATCGTCCCCAGTGTCCTTTCTCAGTAACACTTGTCATGCCTTTGTCATTCAACTGCTTCAGCATTACCTTCTTCTTTTCCCTCATAGTCTAGTCCTTTTCCATATCCTCAACATTCACTGTATGCCTACAACATTTCTAACAGCAAGCATGTCAATTCATAATTTTGTGCATAACCATTTTATTACTGTTCATAATTTAAGAGGAAATTTTCATAATCCAGCACAATACTTATCTGTGTGGTTCATGTATTTGCATCCATATGGATGTCTTGTTAACTTGGATCACTGTCTTCCTTGACATTCCCATTGTGTGCATGATTCCAATCAATAGCTTACAAGAATTATCAAAGGCTCCTCTTCCTTGTGATCACTCACCCTCTGGGCCCAGGCTCAATCAGCCCCTTCTCTACTATACATTCCCACAGGTGATCCATCTTTCCTTTCCAAGGCTTTCTCTCACAAGAATAGTTTTAGAGACTTCATCGAGCCTTATAGTCGACGCGTCCCTCATACTTGTTATGTTGAGGCGTCCCTCTGGCCTTTGTTTCCACAAGAAAACATTTTCCAGGGTGATCATGACTTATCACAGGGTTCTCATGTCACAACAGTAGCCTGTTTCCATGATTTTAAGCTTGACAGCCATTCTTTGTCCCTCTAGTACATACTTTTCATCTCACCTGTATCACATGCATATGATAACTATTAAATGTTATCATCAATTCCAATTCAGAATTTTCTTTCAAATCTGTCACCCACAGATTTCCAAATTTCACATGTTATTTTCAGTATGAGATTTTCCTTCCCATAATGGTTTGGCTCAATAGGCATTGGTCTTCCTTATGGGATTACTTTTGCTACCATATCCAAGACCCTTCTTCCTACAACTCCACCTTCGCATAGCCAAACAAGTTGTTAGTTCTCATGCACATCATATCTTCAAATTTGTGCATACTAACAATCAAATCATTTTCATCTATTCAATGGTACAAAGCAAAAGGAAATATCATTATTTACGCATGCATCATTTCAGCATGCCAAATTTTCCAAATGCAATTCAAATATCAAATGACTTTAATCAATGTGCCAATGTCCATCGCCACATTCATACCCAATGCACCCTTGCATTGATTTCAAGTTTTCCACGCTTTATGACAATCACTTTGTCATGGTGTGTTGGAGCTCAACCAACCTCTTCACCATAAGGCTTATTCATTCTCAATCATTATTGCAACATGAAGGCGCTTCCTGCTACAAACAGATCATGTCCTCAATTTGACATGATATGATATGAAACCCAAGTTGCATATGGTTGCATCTAAACACTTTTTTCCTTACTAGTAATCAGTGGTGTTGATACTCATGGTCACTCACTTTCTTTCTTTATCACCTTTACAATTCAAGTAGAGTATTCGAAGGTCCTCCTTCCTTAATGGGAAATATATTTTATGCCCTCTAATGTAAGCATGCATTTCCTCAATGCACTCAATTCAATGTGTTGCCTATGATCACTTTTGTTCCCAATCACTCTTGATTGGTCAATGTACCCATAACACTACTTATTCATGAATTTTTATTTTTTTTTCTTGCAAGGATTTTAAATCATCCTTGACAGGCATAGATTTCCTCTCTTTATTATTCATATTCTTCTTTCCTAAATCTTACCCTTCTTGGGTAGCAATGACACACAATAGCCACTCAAAATTATTTGCATATCATTAAGATAATGAAATCTTTTCAGAAGGTATTCTTACCAAATTCATTTCCATTCCCATGTCATATGAGCATGAGATATTTTATACATGTTTTGGTTGCTAGCACCCTCTCTGACATTACCTCAACAGTGGTGCTTCATAGGCTCCCAAAGTCCCTTCAACAATATTCTAACAACAACCTTCTTGTAGTCATCCTCTGTTTTAGGTTGTCCATCACTGGAAACTATCTTTCCCAATAGTTCCAATCATTTCCTACACAAACATGCTTTATCACATTCAAATTCATTCTAGTGGTCATGTTGATTAAAATGCATGTATATAAATCAGTAAAACATTTTCAGATATTCCCCAACATATCTCTATGCACTCTACCACATTATCCTTAATGTTTTCATGAGTGTAATCACAATCCAATTTTCAGTTGTATCTATAGTCATACAACTATCAACATCCTCATGCTAAAAAAATTTACATGTATCAGCATGTCAGTTTCTCATTCTAGAGAATCACAATAGACAACAAGAAAGGAGTCAAGGGACCCTCCCCTTTTTTTCCAACTCCTTCTACACGGCCCTGGAATTCCATTCCAACTGAATTATTTTCCAAGGCCTCACTGCCTTGACTTAACACGACTTAACCAAGCCTATTCATTCAAACATACTTATTTATGTATTTCCCTTTGCTTTCACGGTTGTTCCTTTTTTAGATTCATAACTATGTTAATCAAATCAAATTTTAAAGTGAGAAGAGTATTCCTACTTTTCTCCTTCTTTGCTTATGCAATCTACTCCATGTTGGGATCTCCCTTGAACAGTGTTGCTTAGGTTCACCTTAACCTTCTTGGATAAATTATCATGCTACAATAGCAAGTTTTTTATTCACAATGAATTATGAACCTGTGCATTCTGCACATTACCATTTAGTTATCAGAACGTTCAATGTTCATTTGTTAGTCTTCCATCCATGCATTATGTTTTAGAATGTAATACATGATTCTTGTATATATATATATATATAGGCTTGCAACCCACCACCCAATTCTCAACAATGATTACGGTTGTGACTTTGTCCTCCTGACAGAGTCTTTACATAGTTCCTCCGCAGGGAACTCCTTCAGCATGCAACTTCCTTATTGCATATCCATCACTATTTGTGATGGCCTCAACCTTGGGTCAACTTCAACTTTATCATTTCATCTATTTACCAAATATTCCATAAGGAATACAAACTTGCATTCTTATGATGCATTCTAAATTACACATGCATATTATCCCATTGTACTTTCATGCACAATGTTCTTACTACATGATTCAACATATTGTGTGTCTACTATAGGCACACTTATAGTTGTTGTTTTTGTATCTATTGAAATTTAGTTAGTTCATGATTGTTCATGACCATTTACATCCAGCCTTTAAAATCCTAATCAAGTTGTCTTTTATCATGACAACGGAGCATTCCTTCTCATTCACTCTTTCATCAATTTATACTATCATTTCCTGAGGGAATGGAACATATTCCCTTGATCCATCATTCAAAAAAAAACTTGCATTACTCTTCATAATAGAGTCAGCCATGCATCAATGGTATTCATTCAATCTTGGCAAGTGCAATTCTTGCCTTACATTCCATTCATTCATGCAATCACATCATGCCTTTAGTATACATATACTCATACATCATACATGTGTATCACTTGCACATTTAATACCATTCATTCATATATATTTGGTCTTAATATCAATATTCATATCAAGCACCCTTACAATGCATTAAATCCATGCACTCAATCATATACAAACATAGCTAAACATCCATCATGCAAGTTCATTGCTTACACCTTTTTCCATGTCATTCATACCCATGGACATATCAGAACTCCAGATCCTTCTCCCAAGGATCTTACTTCCATTCTTATGACAAGTCTCATAGAGATAATCAACACTAGACTTACCTCTCTATTGAGAGCTTGCAGACATTCACATGATATCCACATGGCGGGTTTAACAGACATAATCATAACTTTGTCCCCTTTTCCATATGACAAAAACCATCAAGAAGGCATTCTTGCCTCAACTGCTATAAAATTATTCAACAAATCAGAAATACCATCTAGGCAATTCCAATAGTGCCCAAGGGAACAAGACAACTTATCAAGCTTCTTTTTCATACCTCAACCATTCTTGGTTAACAGACCTTTTTATCAAATGAATCATTTTCTAGATTCCCTCTCACTACTACTTGAGCATACCAAGCCATACCTTATATGGATACCATCCACCTTTGGATGTCAACCTGACCCATTGGTCATCTAGAAGTGCTCCAACACTTCCCTTGCCACATTCAGGATTAACATTTCATTAATCGGTTTACCTCATCCTCATAGGGTAATAGGTAATCAAAATTATCATCATGTTACTTATGTTTCTATAGTCAGAACACCACTAACGATATGATATATGACCTCACCTTATTTTACATCCAATGACATACCATAATAAGTATATATATGCATACATGTTATATGCATGCTCAATATTTCCATATGCATTTCATCATATCCTCGTGCACCAAGCATTTCTCTTATGCATACAGTGCAGATATATTCCACTTGATTACCTCTTGCATAGGCATTCCCTTAAGTTAATAGGGATACACACTCCCTTAGCACAACCATGAGCTTTTGAACTTGCTCATGTCACTTCATTTCTTATTTCATGAAGGTTGTCCTCAGTCTATAGGGATCCTTTTTACTTGCTTAATCAGGTTATTCCAACAACAATATTCATTCATTATAGGTCAAGTAAATTGACCTTACAATTTCCATCAATCCCCTAGTCATGAGGGGTTATACATACAGTGCATAGTATCATTTATTAAAGTGGCAATTTATTACTGCCACGAATCCTAGCACTTCATGTTCAATTCCTTTAACTATGAGGAATTGTTTTCATAAGGGTATTACCCCTCAAATAAACAATCACCAAGGTTTCCAGAGGCACCAACTGCTCACTTTTGTAGGCAACTTCACACCCTATTAGGCCCATTCTCGTCCAAATATTGATAATGGTGCCTATCAGCAAAATCACACTCATTTAGGAGTATCTATCATTCTACCAAAGCAACAATATGCTCCCTCTGCCACACATCAGCATGTAACTTTTCTAACATGCATGACTTTGCCTGGTTATACTAGTCTTGTGGTTGATTTCTAGCCAATCCAGACCTAGTGTTTAAATCTTGTTCTAATAGATAGGGTAGGGTAGGGTGCCCTCCCCCTTAAATTTTTCTTAAGAAAATAAATTTATTTGACTCTTTTGCGAGCCCAAGCAAGCCAAGTTTTGTTTCCTTCTCTGATACCAATCTGTCACACACCCGACCACCTAAGTAGCCCTTTAAGGGATGGGGGTATAATTTTTCCGCTTTCCTACAACTCCTTGAATCCTCGAATGAGGACACCATCGTCGTGTGCTCACCGAGAGTTTTCCAACGACTGAAAACTTGTCCAAAACCGAGTCTTGGTTCAAAAGTTGTGGCCTTCCGAAGTTTTTGGGGTATCATTAGCCAATGGCCACCCCCTTCGCCATGTGGTATCCATGTAGCTTCACCTCTCTCATGCCATCTGACATGGAATTGTCGTCACCTAGGTTATCATCCCTTGACGATGACATGGTTGTTGGTCGCAGGGAATATCTCTCGGTCTTCACGAAAATCGGGTTTTCAACCCTCTGTCGTTCTTATACAGGTCTACAACATCTTCGGAGACCCGAAGTCTTGAAGTCTCATATCGCTCCAAAATCTATGGTGGGGATCGATCCACCCTTAGATTTGACGGTTGATATTTTTCCGCACCTAACACAAGGTTTTGACTTGGCAAGGGTTCTACACTAAATTCGCACTCCTCGAGCGTTTTCATCAATAATCACGACTTAATTATCATCCAGATATACGGTTTGCACATTCCAACATGACCGCTTGTTAACTCCTTCCTCATTGCGTGCATAGATCCTATGCCAACATGTAGTCGAGATATCCGACAATCCTGATCAAAGCGCACAACCTTCTGATAATTAACACCCTTACAACTTCAAATTTCACTTTCTCTCTCCTTCATTCATCTATGTCCTCAATGGACTGTTTGATCTCCATTTCCCACAACTCCGGTGAATCCTGGTCACTTCCAAGCCTTGATGATCGACGGCTCTGGCTTAATCATTAGTTGTGATGGACAGTTGAGGTTGTTATTTACTTCAAAATCTATCGAAGTTGGACACTTTGATGAGGGAAATTTTGGTGTTTTGGTGTTTAACACATCCTCCTATATCCTCGAATATTATGGAGTCTTGTAGTTCCAAATTTATGAAGCTCCAAAATTCCTCGCCGCATACTCCAGCCTTTGGGATATTCTTACCCCTTGTTCCTTACATTTCCTGGAGTAAGACTTCATTAAAGTGCTTATGTTTTCCTCCCACTAGTTGATCGAATGATTGAGAAAGAATCTCAATGAACCCTCAAATCAACGGCTCACATCACTCCTGAATTCTTTCCTTTTATCTAATTGTTGGCGGGATTTCATCACTTTGGGATTTCGCAACTTCATGTCCCTTACGGGTCTTAACCCATTTAAGTCCTGAAGGTTTACCTACCAAAAAGGTCATAAAGTAGGGATAATTGCTTGATGTTGGTTGATGGTACCGCTTACCCTATCCTTCCACTATGCTTGATCTAACGGTTGAGAGAGATCCCAAAGGATCCCCATATCTATGACTCTCATTACTTCGCTACTTCAGCATTTGGGAGTTTCGACCGTTTAACGCCTTTTCACTCCTAGATTGTGTCAACGCTGAATTTTACCATGACGTATATCCAATGGTCAGGAAGGATCCTGAAGATCCTTAGATCTACGGCTCGCGTTACTTCACGATTGAAAAGTTGGTCAGGGTTTAACGATAAAGTGGATCACATGGAAATGGATAGGAAACCGCCATTTGTCGATCAAAATCTCTAGTAATCATGCCAGCAAGTTGGAGGGATTAGAATGTTGTGAAGTTCTAGCATCCTACAGTCCTAGACCTCTGAAGTCCCGAAGCCCTAAAGGCTTAGCTCCCTTTTGTGTAGTGCAGGGTTTCAGGGTCCTGGTCATATGGGACTTTGACAATCCCCAAAGGGTGACACTCTTAAATCTTACCCAAGATTTGGTTAACTCCGTGGACTCTAACCTGCGGTTACTTGGAAGAATGGTTTCAAGGAAACGTCTTCCATTTATAAGAATTGAATTCTATACAGGAAAGGGATTTCGAGGGATCGACAGAACCTGAACAGTCCTATAGAGTCTGTCCTGACTCTGTATTTGCGAAATTGATCATTGAGCAACCCCTTTGAGGATTTTCTAACCATCACGGAGGCCAAAGCCTTATGCCCCAAAATCATTTAAAAACCCATTACTGACAGTTTTCCTTTTATAGATAGAAGTAAGAAGAAAACCATTGACAGAAGAAAATATTCAAACTCTACTTCAAAATATTCAGTTGGCTAGACTGTCAAAGCCACAATTATCTAACATCCAAACAAGATAGAATATTATGCCATCATCTAGCTCAAATGGGCTCATACTATAATAGACTAGTCAAGACAATATAACATTCAGAGTCACACTTATCTGAAATTGGAATTTAGTTGCCAACTAACTGTGGGTTTTCACCTTTCCGCCCAACCATAGGCTCAGATGCATTCACTCTTAGCACTCTGGCCACCCCGTGCCAAGCCCTCATACCACCAGGGAGTTCTCTCTCTTTTCCTCGGATCTTCTACAAAATCCTCGAGGTCACTCTCTTTCACACAAGAAGCTAGCAGTCCAATTTTCTATCCACCAAGAAAGGGAGTTTGTTGTGATCGGTCACTCAATCATGCAGCTTCGTTTATCAGCTTGATTAGAAAACACTATCTGGTATCTCTTGTAACCAGAATAGCTTATTTTTTAAGTTCTTCTCCAAAACCAAAGAGCCTCGCACGTTCTTCTTCTTTTTGAATGGTCCCCAGACCCCTTCGTGTGTCTCTTCCTCTTCTCTCTCTCTTAATGTCTCCCTTCGTGTATCTTCTTTCACGCCTCCCCCCCAGGAAGGTTATAGGCCTATCTTCTTCCTTATACCAGAAGGAACTCGGGTCAATCTATGCATGTAGGAAGATTGCACTATGTCGTACTTCGGGCTGATAGTTTTTTGTCTTCTGAGTCAGGCCCTCCATGCGTCCATTCATTGGGGTAGTTGGTTGTTCAACCACCAATCCTTTTCTCATTAACTGATCTTTCCTTGGGATCAGGATGAGGCTTATTATTCCAGATCAAATATTTCAGCAAAGAGGATTGGTTCATCTTGGCATGATGAACCCTCTCTATAGGTTTCCTCACTCTTTCCTCTAGTGGTATCATGGATAGTACTTCAAGGCTTCACCCCCACAGTAAGTTGTTGGAAATCTCAACAATAATACATTTTCATTGTTCACATGACATGGCATGGTAATCATAAGTAATGATTAATTACAAGTTGGGGGAAATAGGGGTATTACAATAGACAATGGGGGAGATGGTTTACTTCACATGAATGTTGAAGAAGAATGAGACTACCATATAGTAATCCTTGAAGATGTGATGAGACCATGAATTGGAGTTCTTGTGATTATCCTCGGAGTTACATGATGCATAAATTGTGAGTGCTTTCTTGACGTTACTTACAAAATCTTTAGGACCTTTAATAATTGGTTAACCTCTAGCTTGAAATTTGATGGTTCGATAAGGTTAGGCACAACATCAAGGCAAGGTTTAATGATGGTAGAAATATGATCTGTATTTATGAGTGGAATAAAATGAATAATATACGGAATACAATAACACAGAGATACGGAGAACAACAACATATATCCAGTGAACAATAACTTCTATTGAATAAATAAAATAGGCTGAAAACAACTTGCTTGAATGGTAGTAACTATCTCTGAGAAGAGATGTGGTTGCTACGCAAATCCGTCTAAGCAGAATGATTACAATGAGGCTCTAGAGGCATTTTTAACATTACTCATGAATGCCAAAACCCTAGACATCGAAAAACCTAACCCTAGGAGATGAAACACTAAAAGTTGTGTGGGCACCGATGGGTAAGTTGGTACCTCAACTTCTTGGGGTCGTAACTTTTGCATACGACCTCAGTTTTAGGCGCGTGATAGCCAATTGTAAATATATTTTAGAGAACTACACATTGTGCCGTCAAATTTCGTTGCAGTCTGTAGTTTGACTGTGGCAAGCCGAAAAAACATTGTTTAGGGCCCCAAAACATCCCTGGAAGTACAAAAAGATGTATTGACATGAAATATTCCAAAATAAGCCAGTTGGATTAGGTGGGTGGCCACCAATCTCCACCTAGAAGTTGTGTAGGGCTTCAAACAGCCTCAAAAGTGTAGAACCCACAATTACAAAGAATTACAAAGGAACGTGTTGAACTAAAAAATTTCAAGAGGAGCCAGTTGGAATAGGTGGGTGGCCACCAATATCCACCTAGATAAAAATACTTTATAGCATTTGTTAGACTTATATGCGGTGTTGAGAGCATTTTTTTGCCTTATATGCAGTGTTGAGAGCATTTGTACCACTTTTCCCCGATCCATCTACATCAAATGAGGGATGAGGCAAAAATATGAGGTCATGAGTCAAGAGCTCCAACTAGGATTTCCGAGCCTCTTATATATGGATATGTCTTTTTATAAACCAAAGTCTTAGATAAGAGAAGGTAAATATTTTTATTAAGTTTCTTTTTTTTCCACGTAACAACGTCTGAGGAAAACCCCCAAGTACTTCTTCTCATTTTGAGGATGGTACCCAAGGTAAACCCTAGATTCTTTAGGGCTCAAAACCATTACAAAAATATACTCATTATGAGGTCAACATGTCACTTTACGGGAATAGAACTTGGGTGGGAAGGATAACACTAAATCCCACAATCGCTCAAGCTAGACCCAATAGACGACCATTGTTATTAAATTTTGTATTTAATAGTTTATTTAATAAACTCGTTACGACATAGTAATATCAAAAGAATGTAGAATGTGAAACCTCTTATATATAGATATGGATCCTCAACCAAAAGATCAAATTGGGGTTTTTGGCAAGGAACTCACTATTATTAATTTTGTCATTCTGATAATTAGGCGGCATGGACTATTAGTAATTGATTTTCCATAGATCTATTAATACTTGCACAGAAATAGACCATCTAAACCAAAGTTTTAACAATTTCTTACAATTTTCCAATTAGAATTAATGTTTTTGTCCTAAGTTTTAAGTTTGAGGCCTTATTTGGCCTCATATCTAGGAAAGCATCTTTAAACTTAGGAAACGAGAGGTTGGAAACTTAGTAAAGCAAATATTCAGGAAGCAAGGTGAATTGATGTTAACTTTCAAGTTATCATTAATTCCAAACATTAAATGCTTAATGTTTTCCGTGTGCAGAACTCATACTCCGTAACCCATTTTGGTGTCTTTGGTTAGCTACCAACTTCCCTCCACTTCCACCTCCACCTTGTCACTTGCATGTCTTACACCTAAATAGACTCGGTCAGCCCTGTTGGTTGTGGAGCTTGATTATCTTCCTCATTCAAAGGTATTTGTTTTCAGTCGTGTTTATACCCCATGAATATTGTACACCCCTCCATGCAGGGGGGTTCCAGGGGGGGCTTCCCCCCCCCCCCNTCTAGGGGCTAGTGGCAAGGGTTCGGGGGAGAAACCCCAAAGGAAAAATTTCCTTGTAAATGTATATTGTAATTTCATAGTCAATCTTGATCGTTCATCGTTAAGTCACAGATCCGACGGTAGAGATTATGTTAGATATGTTTTCCCTAGAAGGCAACCCTCTTTTATGAGGGAATTGTATTGCGACTGTGTATTATCGCAAATATTGTATTCTGAGATAGGATACTGTGAGAGAAAGAATAGGAAGTTACAACGTATGTCATGTAGGTTATATCCCTTCATTTTGCTAGATAATAAAAAGGAAGGACCTGGCAATTTCTCTGGTGGACGTAGCCCACATTGGGTGAACCACGTATATCTGTATCTCTATTGTATTGTGTATCTTTTGTGTTTTATTTCCGCATTTTTTTTATTTGATTGCTCTGTAATCTTGTTTTTTCTAACAGACCCAGGGATTGTCCCTTGAACTATCAGTTAGATCCATTATCATGGATGCATTCCCAATTCCCTCTCTCCACCAGATCGATTCCCACCCTAATGTTTGTAAAACATAAGCACAACTCACACACAGGGTGGCATGAACCTTTCGAACCAAATATTCTTGGCGTGTGCTCTGGCTGCGACTACTTCTCTATGTCTGCATTGGCATGAAGGTTTCAGGGCATTGTGTTGTAATGTCATACATATAAGTTAGTGAGTACACTCGGATATACACACTTACGATGAAAATAAAGTACGGGCTCACTAGCATTTCAAAGCTCCATTGCCTACAAAGACCGCCATGCTATATCTATAGCTTTGTGCTCTGAATTTATGTAAAGAAAAAAAAAAATCCTGGTTGGCTATGCTTTTTTTTCTAATCATTGGTACTTAAAGAAATTGTTTTCTCGTTACCTACACTTGCTCGAGAACTTTATCTCATTCGGGAGGAGCCTCGGTCGGTTGCATTCTAGTCCATCAGCTTGTTCACCGGCAACAAGAGTCGGTTGCCCCCAACAATACAGCCTTCCACTTGCTGCCAGCAAGCACAACTCCATTAGTCTATGTGGGAAGTAATTTAAAAGCACAATCTGTAAGTTAAAAGCACAATTAGTTTCATGGAAACTTTGTGTTAGGAACAAAATGAAAATTTTCAAAAAATGGTTCGATGTGCTTTTAATTTCAAAACGTCAAAAATTGTTTGCATCTATATCGCTTGATGTTTTGTACTGCTTTCTCATATTGCTTCATGTTTTGTAATGCTTTCTTATTGTTGGAGCTTTGTTTCTGATGATAGCAGCTCCACTTCTAATAGACAGAGCAACGACCCCAACACTTGAACGTGGAGGAGGAGGAACAACATCATTGACATTTTTGTCTCTTCCTTTGAGCGACAACCTTTGATGATTGAGCCATAATTTCTATGTAAGCATGTTGTTGTTTGAGAAATGACAAACTCGGAAAAATGATGGCAAAATTTAGATGCAAAACACTAGATATCTCGAGTTTATCCTTGTTGGCACACAGTCTCAGGGTTGTATGGCTTTCTAGAAATTCCATGTAGAGCTTGCACATGGGGCACACATCCTACGATAATTTTTTAAAAACATGATATAGGTTTGTTATTGGAAATATTGTATCCAGGCTTCTTGTCCAAACTAGAAGATATGGAGAGGTCCTAACTCTGATAGAGAGTAGTTGTTACCTTGATGTAAAATACCTTGTGAAGTTGTTTTTTGTCATCATATATGGAATTTCTCATACGCATTTAGTTCAAATAACATTTGGCTTTGTTAATTTTTTCATCATTCTTCATTTGTTTACTCAAATTATTTTGTTATACGTGCCCTTATTGCAATATGATATGTCCATATCAAGGGAAAAAAAATGAGCGAAGCAATCTACCTAAATGCATCAAATGTTTTTGCTCAACGAAGAGACTACTTGAATGCATCAAATGTTTTTGCAAATTAATCATCCTAGTGTAATATATGACTTTGCATTGCTCTTTTACAAAGAAACTGACAAGTTTTTGCAAATTAATCATCCTAGTGTAATATATGACTTTGCATTGCTCTTTTACAAGAAAAATTACAAGTTTTTACAAATTGATCATCCTAGTGTAATATATGACTTTGCATTGCTCTTTTACAAGAAAAATGACAATAAAAATGATCTTAGAATTTGAAACATACAACCGTTTATCTTTAAAAAAAAAAAAAAATGAATCCATAATATACCATTTTCATTTCAACCTTGAGATATCATATGCATTGAATTTAAAAAAAAATTGTCTTGCTATTTGTGGCTCAATATTCAATGAATCAACCATCTAACCTATATCTTATACCTTCATATCGTACATAAATGTACCATGAATAGTGTCAAGAAATCATGCTTCAAATATGGGTATGTAGTGGGTGATATGGGTATGTAATGGGTGAAGAAGGGTTTTAGAATAGGGAGCGTCAGCAGAGCTCTTTGCTGAGCAAGTGTGACAGGTTTGAATAAAACCTAGAACCTAGTTTTGGCCGACCATTTCGCTTGTCTGTTACCACTGACCGGATGCGTCTTTGGTGTTAGTTCTCTCGGTGAGTCTGCTGTTATTACTGGTCAATGCGTACAGGGCAGCTTGTATTTGTAAACGGTTTTATAATTATTATAAACTCGAGCAATTTTTTCTTGGAAAAAAAGTGTGATCATGACGAGACTCGAGGAGTAAAGAAATCCCCGGCTAAATCTATGCCAACAGCCGCGGCAAGAGATGAGTCAAAACTCCCACAATGTAGGAACAAAATAAATGTAGAAAGCCTTAACCCTTGGTCGATCAAATCCGAAAGACCTTGTTTCTCATCTAAGACCATGTCTTTGTCTAGAATTTGGTGCCTAAATACTAATTATATCATGTCTTTGTCAAGAATTTGGTGTATAAATATTTATTATTTAAATTAATTCCAATTAATAAAGAATTAGGTGACGATTCTTACACGTATGAGAAGTTGGGCTATCGATATCTATGACCACTAAGGATATCATGAATTGAATTAAATTCAATTAACAAATGATATATAATTCCAAGAGCAATTAGGATTTTATTAATAAAATTCAAGTATTTAGATGTTAAGTTTCAACTATTCGAGAATCCTGAATTGAATCAATAAATGATTTATATTGACTAGTTTATGAATAAAAATTCAAAAATATCATAAATTGATTAATAAATTATTTATATAATCTTAAGAAAAGTAAGAGTAAGTATAGTTTATTCATAAAATTTAAATATGTAGATGTTAAGCTCCATACACTTATATATATATATATATATATATATATATATATATATTATTGATATAAATTGTAATTATTAAAAATATAAATATGGAATAAAAGTTATAAATTTTGAAAATATAAAATTAATTAATTATTTTTATTATATTTAGTTTATTTATAAAATTTATATATTTAGATGTAGAGTTTCAAAAATACTTAGTTGTATAAAGAATTAGAAAATTAAGATACTATAAAGAGGTCGTTAACCTTAATTTTAAATATTGAAAGTATCTTTGTTTTGACTAGCGTCAAGAAGAAAATCAATGTTGTTAAAATAAGAACTAATTCTCATGAGCTACATAGTGAAACTGGGCTTTGGACAATTCCCAAAACACCTTGACATGAAAAAATCTACCAGCATTGTAACACCCACAGGGTTAAAGATGAAAAACACTTTCTCCTAGAATGTCTTGCGTATTCCCATATTAGATCCAAATTTCAAAATATTTGTCACAATACTGACCTTCCTAACCTTCTAAGTCATCAAAACTATAGTGATCTTGGAACGCTTTTCCTAATGTTTTTCGAGCATCAAAATAACATTCTAAAGAAATCCAAATAATATCTTAGCTTTCTTAAGGATAGACCAGTCTTCGTCTCAATGGGCATTAATCTTCATCATCATCATAAATAATGAATATTTAGTTGTATATAATGATTACTTATTTGTATAGATAATGATTATTGATATAAATTTCAATTACTAAAGACAATATGGAAGAAAAATTATAAAGTTTCAAAATATAAAATTAATTGTTTAAGTTTGAGTTTGATGGTGTTTTTTTTTTATTTCAATGATATATAAATTGATGATTGGATTTATTGAAAGAAAAAAAAATAATAATCTTGACATTAAAGTTAAAAGAAATTTATGTTATATGATATAATTTATCGTATTTTTTAATAGTTATTAAAAAATATGAAAGAAAAAATTGTCATTTTTATTTAAAGATTGAACGAAAATTACACTTTTCATTTCCATATTACACTAACAAAATTAGCATTACATATTAATGTATATCTCATTTTTGTGTCGTTGAAAAAATAGTTATCAATCCTAACTTTTTTCCCTTTCTTCTTTTTAACATCATGCCACACCCTAAAGAAGATTCAAGAGTAACTAATAGTAAATCAAAAATCAAATGAGAAATCAAATATTCAAAATTTGGAAGGTGTGCCAACTCCTTATCGGAATCGAATTTGTCAAACTCATGAATTCTCTTCATTCCCCCTAATGGAATTCACGTGCAATTATCGTCATCAAGGTGTTCTGGTCTTCTACTCCATCCACCATATAGGGTGTTGATTCCTCAACCTTCACTTATATGTATCCATTAGTATCCTTCTCTAAAACTATAGTATGCTACTTTTTCATTGTGTTCTTCATCATTCGACAATTGTTGCTCAAATGATTGTCATCCTTTGGGTTTTCATTTATGTCATTTTTTCCCTTTTATAATAAGCTCGTGTTTGAGGACATGCGTCTTGCAAACGTCTTTCTTGTTAAAAAATTTGAGACCAAAAAGTCGTATTTTCATAATCCAGTTCCTAAGTCCATCTAGAACCTTTCCTTAGGAGTATCAGCTTGTCCAATAATCCTTACTAATGTCAATCTCCAAACAAATATATACATATGTAAAAAGACCAACCTTTATTTGATCTATATCTATTTTTAGATATCTACCCAGAACATTCCCAGTGTCTTAAAAAATTGATAAATCCCAACAGTGTATTAGCAAATTTGGTAGGCATACCCAAACAATCATCTTAGTGCAGACATATTGGAGAGGTTAAATTTTGGAAACCATGGTGAAACGAAAAGACTTACTCTTCCCCAAAACCAAGGACCCTCCTCAAAAACTTTCTAATAATCAACAATAATGAGAAATTGGAGAGTAAAATAACCTTTGGAAACTAGATATATGTCACAATCATTTCTCCATTTTGAATAGAGCTATTGGTACAAATTTGGTGTGGGAGGAAAGAAAGCATTAAACTAATAGATTTCCACCTCGAATCATAGTATGAAAGGACATTAGATCTAGTACTAGAACCTCCTCTGTTTTCTCCACTACATAGACATTGGGTGGATGAGTCAACATAGGGATGAAAGGTTTGTTATTGATTGCATCCTTAAAAGAGAGAGACCCTTGGATGAGAAGTGTATATATTCACCTCCTTCTACTCCACAAAGATGAAGATCCAAGGATAAAATTGAATCCTTACCAATTTCATAATCTAAAAGTGAATGATGATCATCCAACTACTTACCAACCTATAGGAGGCATTCTTGTGCCATTGGGATCCCCCATCTTTATGCAGTTTTAGCTTAATGGAGGCAACAAGTTCTAGCAATTGAACTTGCAATGTGATGGTCTTGCCCTCATATGACCCCACCAGTGTTTGAAAGGTCTCTATGGAATCAATGTTACCATTGATTTCACTATAACCCTAATAAAAAACATCAAATAGCCCACATTTTACAATTAATACAATCCAAATAACCAGACTTTGTTTAATCATTTTGTCAAACATTTGAGGGGCATCATCATTTCTTTGACACTTAACATACATGTGGTTTTCCATGTACATACATAAACCTATATTGCTCAAATCCACATCCTATCATTTTCTCTATAAACACAAGAGCCCCACACAGCTTCGAAAGTTATGGCCTTCCAAAGTTTTTGGGGCATCATTAGCCAATGGCCACCCCCTTCGCCATGTGGCATCCACATAGCTTCACCTCTCTCACGCCATCTGACATGGAATGGTCGTCACCTAGGTCATCATCCCTTGACGATGACATGGTTGTTGGTTGCAGGGAATGTCTCTCGGTCTTCGTGAAAACTTGGTCTTCAGCCCTCTACCAGAAGGAACTTGGGTCAATATATGCATGTAAGAAGACTGCACTATGTCATACTTTGGTCTGACAGTTTTCTGTCTTCTGAGCCATGCCCTCCATGCTTCCATTCATTGGGGTAGTTGGTTGTTCAACCACCAGTTCTTTTCTCATTAACTGATCTTTCCTTGGGATCAAGATGAGGCTTATTATTCCAAATCAAATATTTCAGCAAAGAGGATTGGGTCATATTGGCATGATGAACCCTCTCTACAGGTTTCCTCACTCTTTCCTCTAGTGGTATCATATCTAGTACTTCAAGGCTTCACCCCCACAGTCAGTTGTTGGAAATCTAAACAATAATACATTTTCATTGTTCACTTGACATGGCATGGTAATCATAAGTAATGATTAATCACAAGCTGGGGGAAATAGGGGTATTACAATAGACAATGGGAGAGATGGTTTACTTCACAATGGATGTTGAAGAAGAACGAGACTACCATATAGTAATCCTTGAAGATGTGATGAGATCATGAATTGGTGTTGTTTTGATTATCCTCAGAGTTACATGATGCATAAACCGTGAGTGCTTCCATGATGTTACTTACAAAATATTTAGGACCTTTAATCATTGGCTAACATCTTGCTTGAAATTTGATGGTTCGACAAGGTTAGGCACAACATCAAGGGAAGGTTTAGTGATGGTGCAAATATGATCTGGATTTATGAATGAAATGAAATGAATAATAGACTGAATACAATAACACAGAGATACAGAGAACAACAACATATATCTAGTGAACAATAACTTCTATTGAATAAATAAAATAGGTTGAAATTGTAAAACTACAGAACTGAAAACAACTTGCTCGAATGGTGGCAGTTATATCTGAGAAGAGATGTGGCTACTACGTGAATCTGTCTGAGAAGAATGATTACAATGAGGGTCCAGAGGCATTTTTAAAATTACTCATGAATGCCAAAACCCTAGACATCCAAAAACCTAACCCTAGGAGATGAAACGCCAAAAGTTATGTGGGCCTCGATGGGTAAGTTGGTACCTCAACTTCTCGGGGTCATAACTTTTGCATATGACCTCTGTTTTAGGAGTGTGATAGCCTGTTGGAAAGGTATTTTTGAGAACTACACATTGTGCCGTCAAATTATGAATTTGTATATAGTTTGACTATGGCAAGACAAAAAACATTGTTTAAGGCTCCAAAACGGCCATGAAAGTACAAAAAGATGTAATGACATGAAAACTTCCTAAATAAGCCTGGTGGATTAGGTGGGAGGCCACCAATATCCACCTACAAGTTGTGTAGGGCTTAAGACAGCCCCAGAAGTGTAGAACCCACAATTACAAATAAGTATAGAAGAACGTGTTGACCTAAAAATTGTTAAGAGGGGCCAGTTGGAATAGGTGGGTGGCCACCAATATCCACCTGGATCAAAATACTTTATAGCATTTGTTAGAATTATATGCAGTGTTGAGATAATTTTTTGGACTTATATGCAGTGTTGAGAGCATTTGTACCACTTTTCCCTGATCCATCTACATCAAATGAGGGATGAGGCAAAAACATGAGGTCTTGAATCAAGAGCTCCAACTAGGCTTTCGGGGCCTCTTATGTATGGATATATATTTTTATAAACCATAGTCTTAGATAAGCAAAGGTAACTATTTTTATTAAGTTTCTTTTTTTTACCGGTAACAACGTCTAAGGAAAACCCCCAAGTACTTCCTCTCATTTTGAGGATGGTACCCACGGTAAACCCTAGATTCTTCAGGGCTCAAATCCATTACAACAATATACTCCTTATGAGCTCAACATGTCACTTTACGAGAATAGAACCCGGGTGGGAAGGATAACACTACATCCCAGAATCGCTCAATCTAGACCCAATAGAGGACCATTCTTATTAAGTTTTGTATTTAATAGTTTATTTAACAAACTTGTTACAACATAGTAATATCAAAAGAATGTAGAACGTGAAACCTCTTATATATAGATATGGATCCTCAACCAAAAGATCAAATTGAGGTTTTTGGCAAGGAACTCACTATTATTAATTTTGTCATTCTGATAATTAGGCAGCATGGACTATTAGTAATTGATTTTCCATAGATCTATTAATACCTTCACAGAAATAGACCATTTAAACCAAAGTTTTAACAATTTCTTAAAATTTTCCAATTGCCATTAATGTTTTTGTCCTAAGTTTTAAGTTTGAGGCCTTATTTGGCCTTATATCTAGGCAAGCGGCTTCAAACTTACGAAATGAGAGGCTGGAAACTTAGTAAAGCAAATATTCAGGAAGAAAGGTGAATTAATGCTAACTTTCAAGCTATCATTAATTCCAAACATTAAATGCTTAATGTTTTCTGTGTGCATAACTCATACTCCATAACCCATTTTGGTGTCTCTGGTTCGCTACCAATTGCCCTCCACTTCCACCTCCACCTCATCACTTGCATGTCTAACACATGAATAGAGTCGGTCAACCCTGTTGGTTGTGGAGCATGATTATCTTTCCGATTCAGAGGTCTTTGTTTTCAGCCATGTTTATACCCCATGAAGACTTACACCCCTCCACGCAGGGGGGGATGGTCCTCCCTGCAGGTTTGGGGGGCCAGTGGCGGGGGTTCGGGGACAAAGCCCCCGAAGGAAAAATTGCCTTATAAATGTATATTGTAATTTCATAGTCAATCTTGATTGTTCATCATTAATTCACAGATCTGACGATAGAGATTATGTGAAAGATTTTTTCCCTAGAAGGCAACCCTCTTTTATGAGGGAATTGTATTGCGAATGTGTATTATCATGAATATTGTATTCTGAGAGAGGAGATTGTGAGAGAAATAATTGGAAGTTACAACGAGTGTCATGTAGGTTGTATCCCTTCATTTTGTTGGATAATAAAAAGGAAGGACCTGGAAATTTCTCTGGTGGACGTAGCCCACACTGGATGAACCACATATATCTGTGTTTCTATTGTATTGTGTATCTTCTGTGTTTTATTTCCGCATTTGTTTTATTTGATTGCTCTGATATCTTGTTTTTTTTAACGGGCCCAGGGATTGTCCCTTGAACTATTAGATAGATCCACAATCATGGATGCATTCCCAATTCCCTCTCTCCACCAGATCGATTCTCACCCTAATGTTTGTAAAACATAAGCAGAATTCACACACGAGGTGGCATGAACCTTCCGAACCAAATTTTATTGGTGTGTGCTCTGGCTACGGCTACTTCGCTACATCTGCATTGGCATGTAGGTTTCATGGGTATTGTGTTGTAATGTCATACAGATAAGTTAGTGAGTATAGTCGGATATACACACTTATGATGAAAATCAAGTACGACCTCACTAGCATTTCAAAGCTCCATCGCCTACAAAGACCGCCATGTTATATCTATAGCTTTGTGCTCTGAATTTATGTAAAGAAAAAAAAAATCTTGGTTGGCTACGCTTTTTTTTCTAATCATTGGTTCTTAAAGAAATTGCTTTCTCGTTACCTACACTTTCTCGGGAACTCCATCTCATTCGGGAGGCACCTCAATTAGTCACATTTCATTCCATCAACTTGTTCACCAGCAACAAGAGTCGGTTGCCCCAACAATACGGCCTTCCACTTGCTTCCATCAAGCACAACTCCATTAGCTTATGTGGGAAGTAAGTTAAAAGCACAATTAGTTTCATGGAAACTTTGTGTTAGGAACAAAATGAAAATTTTCAAAAAATGGTACGATGTGTTTTTAATTTCAAAACGTCAAAAATTGTTTGCATCTATATTGCTTGATGTTTTGTACTGCTTTCTCATATTGCTTGATGTTTAATGCTTTCTTGTTGTTGGAGCTCTATTTTTTATGATAGCAGCTCCACTTCTAACAGACAGAGCAACGACCCCAACACTTGAACGTGGAGGAGGAGGAACAACATCATTGACATTTTTTTCCCTTCCTTTGAGCGACAGCCTTTGATGATTGAGCCATAATTTCTATCTAAGCATGTTGTTGTTTGAGAAATGACAAACTCAGAAAAATGATGGCAAAATTTAGATGCAAAACACTAGATATCTCGAGTTTATCCTTGTTGGCACACAGTCTCAGGGTTTTAGGGTTTTCTGGAAATTCCATGTCGCTCTCCTCCATTTTCCAATAGTGTTGGAGCAATATAACGCCTTCTCTTCAAGTGTTTCAGAGTCAATTGTTTTCTTCTCTTGAAGGATGCTCAGAGATTAAACATACACTCCATTTCCTCCCTACGTCCACCAAAGGTCTAAAACCTTCACACCATAGAATATCGAAATAACGATTGACCTTGACTACAACATCAACAATAACTCATTCAAAAACCAACTTACGAAATAACCAGGCAACCGACTTTCAAAACTCAAAACTCCCACAATGTAGGAACAATATAAAGGTAAAATTCCTTAACCCTTATTCTATCAAATCCGAAAGACCTTGTCTCTCACCTAATTCTTTGATATAACTAGCTTTGATATATATCATGTCTTTGTCTAGAATTTGGTGTCTAAATACTAATTATATCATGTCTTTGTCAAGAATTTGGTGTATAAATACTTATTATTTAAATTAATTCCAATTAATAAAGAATTAGGTGACGATTCTTACACGTATGAGAAGTTGGGCTATTGATACCTGTGACCACTAAGGATATTCATAATATGTCTTGGTATGAGAAGTTGGGCTATCGATACCTATGACCACTAAGGATATCATGAATTGAATTAAATTGAATTAACAAATGATATATATAATTCCAAAGATAACGTAAGACCAATTAGGATTTTATTAATAAAATTCAAGTATTTAGATGTTAAGTTTCAACTATTCGAGAATCCAATAAATGATTTGTATTGATTAGTTTATGAATAAAATTTCAAAAATATCATAAATTGATTAATAAATGATTTATATAATCTTAAGAAAAATAACAGCAAGTATAGTTTATTTATAAAATTTAAATATGTAGATGTTCAGTTTCCAGATTAATAAATGATCTATATAATCTTAAGAAAAATAAGAGTAAGTATAGTTTATTTATAAAATTTAAATATGTAGATGTTCAGTTTCCACTGCTCCATATATTTAGTTGTATAAATAACAATTCTTTAATAGTGTATATATAATTATTATTATTATTTATAAAATTTATATATTTAGATGTAGAGTTTCAAGTACTTGAAATATTTTGTTGTATAAAGAATTAGAAAATTAAGTTACTATAAGGAGGTGATTAACTTTAATTTTGAATATCAAAAGTATCTTTGTTTTGACTAACGTCAAGAAGAAAATCATTGTTGTTAAAATAAGAACTAATTCTCATGAGCTACATAGTGAAACTGGGCTTTGGACAATTCCCAAAATACCCTAGCATGAAAGAATCTATAAGCTTTGTAACACCCAGAGGGTTAAAGATGAAAAACACTTTCTCCTAAAGTGTCTTGTGTATACCCATATTAGATCCTCGTTTCAAAATATTTGTCACAATATTGACCTTCCTAACATTCTAAGCCATCAAAACTATAGTGATCTTGGAATGCTTTTCCTAATGCTTTTCTAGCATCAAAATAACATTCTAAAGAAATCCAAGTAATATCTTACCTTTCTTAAGGTCTGATAGACCAATCTTGGTCTCAATGGACATTAATCTTCATCCTCATCATAAATAATGATTATTTAGTTATATATAATGATTACTTAGTTGTATAGATAATGATTATTGATATAAATTTCAATTACTAAAGACATAATATGGAAGAAAAATTATAAAGTTTCAAAATATAAAATTAATTGTTTAAGTTTGAGTTTGATGGCATTTTCTTTTTCATTTCAATGATATATAAATTGATGATTGGATTTATTGAAAGAAATATATTTTTTTAATATTGGCATTAAAGTTAAAAGAAATTTATGTTATATGATACAATCTATCGTAATTTGTTTTTAATAGTTATTAAAAAAATTGAAAGAAAAAATTGTCATTTTTATTTAAAGATTGAACGAAAATTACACTTTTGCATTTGCATATTACACTAACAAAATTAACATTACATATTAACATATATCTCATTTTTGTGTCGTTGAAAAAATAGTTCTCAATCCTAACTTTTTTCCCTTTCTTCTTTTTAACATCATGCCACACCCTAAAGAAGATTACAGAGTAACTAACAGTAAATCAAAAATCAAATGAGAAATTAAATATTCAGAATTTGGAAGGTGTGTTAACTCCTTATCAGAATCGAATTTGTCAGATTCATGAATTATCTTCATTCCCCCTAATGGAACTTCACATGCAATTATCGTCATCAAGGTATTTTGGTCTTCTACTCAATCCACCATATAGGGTGTTGATTCCTCAACCTGCACTTATCTGTATCCATTAGTATCCTTCTCTAAAACTATGGTATGCTATTTTTTCATTGTGTTATTCGTCATTCGACAGTTGTTGCTCAAATGATTGTCATCCTTTGGGTTTTGGTTTATGTCCTTTTTCCCCTTTAATAATAAGCTCGTGCTTGAGGACATGACTCTTGCAAATGTCTTTCTTGTTGACAAATTTGAGACCAAAAAGTCATATTTTCGTAATCCAATTCCTAA